>PVJX010007648.1:0-69816 GCA_004027295.1 Dolichotis patagonum
CAGGAAGCCAGTGTAAGAGTTAAGCTTGGAAGCAAAGGGCCGGATTTGAGTTTTAAATAAGTCTGTGATCTTTAATACAGTGTGTGACCAGGCTAATTTCTCAAAGCACCAAGGGACAGTACTTGGTGTGGAGAACAAGTTTGAGAGGCACACAAGCCACCATGAGGGAGGTAGCTGCTGTCCCTAGGACCGGGGCTGGCCTCAGAAGTCACCTGGGCGGACAGAAGTGCTCGCATCTGTCACCACCACCCCGCCCGCTGCAAAGGCCAGGCTCCCGTCCCTCAACCCAATGGTCAGGACAGTGCCATCCCCAACCCCGGGCACCTTCCCAGCTCTCCATAAGGGCAGAAGTCACCACCCTAATTCCACCCTTCAAACTCCACCCCTGGGATCTGGGAAAATCACAAAACAAAGGAGGTGTCTCGAGACAGAAGAAAAGATTGGACAGAAGACTGGAGCTGGGCAGGCGGTCAGGGGGTGGGAGAGTAACGTGGTCAGAGCTGCATCCTCCCCCAGACCAGGACCCCGGCTGCTCAGGACAAGAGAAGGGTAGGCGACCAGGTTTCTTTTTGGTGTCCCTCTGTCTACTCTCCTCTCAGGATTGTCTAGTCTCTCTTTCAGGTTTCTGCAACCCAATCATTACCCCTAGACAGCCTTTGAGCTTGTCTCTGTCTCCCAAACAAAGGCTTGAAAAAGAGATGGCAAGAACCACTCAAAGGAAATCTTTCAGTGGATGTATAAATCCGATTTTCCTCAAGGAGAAGGGCTCATTAAGTCTAAGACCCCACGTTCAGCCAGGACCCATGTTTACTGAAAAAAAAAAAAAAATGAAGAGGGAAAACTCTACAAAGCCAGCTCCAGAAAGAAGAGTCTGTCCCATGTCAAACCACAATCCTGGAAATTGAATGTTTAATTCATAAAGTAAATTACAAGAGATTACTTGTACAAGTAGCTGCAATGTCCTTAAAATTATTCTTTAACTGAGGAAAAGTTTCTTGACCTTTGGAGAAAATGCTTGCTTCTAGCTATGACTAAAAAGAGATTTCCTTCTTTCTCTGTTGTGTTAAGAATCTTTTCTTCTTATAAAGAAGGCACCACGGTGATTTATAACTGTCATAAAAGCCTGGAATCCTTTTGAGGTTAAGCTACTCAGCTATTCAACTTTTACTACAGAAACTTTGAAATTCAAAAAGAAAAAATAATGTAAGTTTTTGAAGGACATGTGTTGCTGTAGGTGATCCTGTTAATTAAAAGTGATTGCCTGCTAGGAAATCATACTTTAAAAAGTTTCATGAATTTATTAGAACCCTGAAGGTATCTTTGTATGCATAGAGCTTTACGTGGCGTTTATGCAATTTTATTTCAGATCTGCTTAAAGCTTTGCTGACGCTCCCAGAGCAGTGAACACTTCTGCTAACACGCGTATGTGTTTTGGCTAATTGAACCACGAGAAAATACATACTAATGAAGAGTGAGTAGAGGTGTGTGCTGAGTACACTCCGCGTCTAATTTCTCCTAAATTATCAGCATCTTTTTGCAGGAGATTAATGCTTTAGGAAAGGCCGCCTCCTTACAGAGAAAACAGCACATTGTCTAATACTGAGATTCATTTTTCCATGCTAAAAAGCCCTCCGCACACCTGATGAGCACATTGTATGGGGAAAAGAAAGTCTAAAAGGCACTTTTAATAATAATATTTAAAATACACTATTCCGAAACAGTAATGATGTGTAATTACCCAATCAAATTAATGAGCAGATTATTAATCTTCTCTTAAAACGTTTGTGGGGGTTTTCCCCCCTCCCTTTTAAAACACTTTTAAGAACGACTGTTTGGTTTGGTTTGGGTTTAATGAGGATTATTATTTAATGGTCCTGTTTGGATTTTTTTTTCAGCATTCCTCTTTGGAAAATATTAGCTGGTAACATTTGTTGCTGTAATTCTGCGATCCCGCGGTGCTTGTGTTTAGAAATGCGGCGATTGTTCCGCACAGGCACCGGGGAGCTGTCGCAGAGCAGAGCGCCACTCGCATTTGCTGGGAGAGGCGCGCGGGCGGCGGCGACCGACCACCGGCTGCACCCCAGGAGCGGAGCCGGGCCGCGCCCCGCAATGTTCTAGGCGCCTCGCAGCTTTGGGGTGCGCGGGCGGCGACGCTGGACACCGCGCGGGAACAGCTCGGCTCGGCCATCGCCGCCGGACGCGGGAGAAAAAGAGCCGGCGCTGGGCTGGCCTGCGAGTGCCTCAGGAATGCATGCAATCCCGGAGACCTCCCTGCAAAAACCTTTCGTGCAATTAACACCCTGGATGCTCGGAGAATGGTTTGAAGGACAATAAAATGTTACATATGAGATGCAAAACTGTCTATGCGGGGTGATTGGCAACTATGGTGAATCCTTAAAATGTTACCCCCCAAAATTACAATCAAAGACACATTGCCAAGAATGCTGAGTGTCTTCAGGGCAAGGGGGAAGTGTCTTGAGTATTTTAGGCAGATGACTGGCAATGCGTCTTTTCTTGTGCTACATTCTTTGATTTAAACGTTCACATATTTTTTGCTTGCCTTTCAATCAAATGATTACAGCAAATTATGTGACATGAAAACATTACGATGTGTCCTCATCAGCCTTACTCACCAGTTCTGGCATTGTGCGACTTCTCACTTTTCCTCAAAGTCAAAATAGCCAGGAAGGGGGAAGGTTTTTAATTAATTCAGGACATCCAGCCTGCCCTGGTGGTACAACCAAAGACACTCAGGAAAGAGGACTCTAGAGCTGCTTCAGAAAGCAGCAAGGACCATGGGACAAGCGTATTCAAAGTGAGAGCGAGGACTCTGAGGGAGATGAATGACAATTAACTTCCCTGGAATAAGATTTTTGAATTGTAATATTCGCCGTATTTGTCTATCACACCTTGTACATGTGGTGTAAAATTACTGTGTGAATTATACATATTCGTGGGCATCGATTGTGGGAAAAAGAGCAGGTTCCTTGGTGATGGGAAGATCCCCATCCCTAACAGTGCGATTCACACAGGACCATGAAATCTGACATGGTCGGAGGCTAGAGGTCCGCATCCCGGAAACCGTCGTCTCTAAGAGTCCCCAGCCAGCCAGGTTCCTCACTGCCGTCATTTTCCACAGTCACCCATCTATGCTAAGTCACTTGTAGATCCTTTGGGCAACCATCGCTGTTTCCCTGCCTGTGCTTTCCCCATACATCTCCATCCTTTGTTATATGTTACAATTCCATCTTAATATGTTTTATAATGACTTGATACCAGTACCAAAAGAGTTCCTTTGCTCAAAGTTCTTTTTGTGCAACCTAGCTCGTGGTTTATTCACACACACACACACCCAGTGTCTCATTTGTATTTGGGGACACAGTCATTATTGTACAATGGCTAATAGAATGCTTTTCCAAGGATCTTTTATAAACACTGAAGTAGATGGAGCTGAAGCCTGAAGCCTAGCATCCTAACAGGAACATACTAGTTTCTCTAATAGATTCAGGAACTTACCATCTCATCTCCTAAACATGGAAACCTCACATCCAGCGCCAGTGTTCATCCATTCGTTCAATAAGCATAGAACACCTGCTCTGCAGCCCCTGAGGTGAGGGTAGGACTGAACCATAGTTCTTACCCCAAACAGCAAACAGATGCCTTGATGCTAATTCAAACCTGATTATAAGAGGTGAAGTTAGTTTTGCAATAGAGGAAAAAGATGGGGAAAGAAGAAAGGGGGAAGTAAAGGAAAGGAGGAACAAAGGATGGGAAATGATCCATGTATGTTTTCTACATACACCGATTCCCCAAAATGAATGTAAATATCACATATTGCAAACATACACCAATAAGTAAAAGATAAAGAAGAAATTAGGCCATATAGGCAATAACTATCTTTTAATATGTGTATCTAAGATGTGTGCTTCAGTTTTAATGTTTTTAATATGTGTGTGTTTTAATAGTGTTTTATATGTATCATTCTAAAGATGCTCAATCTCTCTTATGAGCAGTTCATGAAAACACATATATCTACAAAGAAGGATTTCTCACACCACCAAACTGAAGTCGGTCAACTACTTGAATTCATACGGAAGACCAGTCTTGTACTCTTAGTTCATTTTCCAAATCATTTTACGGGCTGTTGTATAACAAGACCTTTAATTATTCATAGGGTTTTTAAAATTATATTTTTAAGTGTTTCCCTTATCTACTAACAAATTCTAGCCTTGCAAAAATTGTAGTGGGTAAACTGGACAGTACCCAACCCACTGCACACAAAAGGAACTCAAGGCACAAAGTAAAATAATTTCCAACCAATTGAAACAAAATAGAAGAACTAAATCGGGAAAGCAGATCTCTTTGCACTGTACTGTTTTCGGCAGTGAATTATCTTCACTTTGTTGCCTGTTACCTTCACCCTGCTCCTAGAACCTGAGAGAAATCTTTTCAGCTCTCCTATGTGGTGGTTGTACCCCGCAATTGGTGACATGTACCAATTCCTGTGAGCCACTGCTGAAAGACGGCAGCACCCTGGCACAGAGCTGCTGTTTGCCAGGCCCCAGGGTACAACTAAGACGCACTGCCCTCAGCCCGACCCGCACTCACTACAAAGGGCTTGACCTTTTCTGGAAATGATTTTGCAGTTTAAGGAGTCTCTTCAAATTGTGTGTACTTGAACCATAATCTTCAGAGAAGGCACCGGGGAAGCATGTGGCTGTCAGTATCACCTGTTCGAGGCTTCAGGGCGGAAGCCAGGGTTCCAGACAGGGTGGCCCGGAGCGGGTTTCTAGCAGGCAAAGGGGGCGAGCAGCTTGGGCTACCAGCAGTGCTGCCAGCCGGGGCCCAGCCCCTGGTCCACGTTCTCTGGAGTGTGAGTTCCAGACACAGCCAAAAGGAAGGGCAGAGGGTGCAGTCGCCACCCAGAAAGCTCTCTCTAATACCACAGTTCACCTTAAAATCACTCTGCCTTTTCACTGACGGAAATTGGGAAATGCTAGAGTACAATGTGAAATGAAACAACACCAACAAAAAAACCCAAGCAATAAAGTTGTACCTGAAGATTTAATTTCATACGACAACAAAATGTTACAGGAAAAGACAAATGATGTCTCTCATATAGAGTCATCAGATAGGGTCATCAGAAATATAAGTATTAATGATGAATCCATGCAGACCTACACATATCCATGTACTACCACAAGAAAAGACTGGACAGACAGCAAGTGAAATGTACCGTTATTTATTTCTTAGTGTTAGATGAATGAGTGTTTTCTAAATTTTCTATACAAAAAGTGAGTTATTTTTGATGCTAAGAAAAAAATGTTACTTATAAAAATAAGTGGAGAGCCAGGGATGTAGCTCAGTGGCACAAGTGCCTGCCTGGCAAGCGCAAAGTCCTGAACAACAACAACAACAAAAAACACTATTACTAAAAATAAGTGAAATTAAAGGTCTACCATAGCTGTGTAAAGATGTCTTTTTATTTTTTTAAAGATGTCTTTTTAAAAAGAACAAAGTCCATCACACAATGTGGATGCATCCAATACCACTGACTTGAATGCTTAAAAATTATTAAGGTGGTAAATTTCATGTATTTTACCACAATTGAATCAAAATAAAAACAGTAAACAAAGTATGCATAAAGTACTCTTCTGAAAGGCTAGACCTTTAAAAAAGACCAGAAATTGCATTAAAATAGTAGGCAAGTGTTTTTCTTTTTTCCCCCTAAGAGATAGATTGCAACTAATATCTATTTTGGTTTTATCTTCATTTACTATCTTATGCATTTCTAAAAGTTTGTATAATTAATACTGTTAAATTTTTGAGAAGCTCATGCTGTGATTTCCAAAACACTCAATAAAAATAGTCACCATGTATGTCAACTCGTCTTTGTTGACATGTTGTTTTGTATTTATTTTCGTGTTTCATGTGGAGATTTCTCTTCCCCATGAGAACTGCAAATTCCCAGTGGATCTTCTAGTTGTTTTGTTGTCTTTGGAGAATTCTAGTCACATTAAAATTTGCATATTCATCCACAAGACTGTTGTCTACTCAGATACAGGAGAGAGAAGCTTGCTCGGCCCGATTTCGCCTCCTACCATGGCTAGTTCTCTGCAGATTCAGGAAGAGCACTTGGCTTTCTCCTACAAACAAACATCTGATCGCAAGACTGTGAACCACTTTAAGGAGATCAGAAACAAGAGACGTGCGAGCTTCTCCTACCGCCGACCTTAGGCTCGCTGAGGACCTGGAAACTCGCCTGTGTTAATTCTGACCTGGGTCCCCATCCTTTGTGGCCAGGCGCAGGCAACACACTGAGCTGGCATCCTTGCTGTGGGACCAACAAAGCAATTTATCATTATTGGCAAGTTGGCTGATGCCATCATGAATCGATCAGTCGCTTTTTCCGGTGTGGTCCTGAGGCGTTTCCCTGGGGAGCAGAGGCGTAAGCAGGATTTGCTCAGTGGAGCGTGGCAGTGGCCAGCTGTGAAAGAAAATTTCAAGGTATTTCATCAATAATGGAAGGTCACTTGCTGCTGTGACAGCATGCGTCCTGAGCCAGAGGAAAATCAGGACTAGCATTTCCACCGATGTGGGCTTTTCGGTGATTTTTGTTGTTGTTGTTGTTGCTGTTGTTGTTGTTGTTATTAATGCCCTTCAAACTGCAAACGCTTCTCCCAGAGGGAATCAGCAGTGTTTCATCCTAGAGGAAAAAGGAAAGAGGCCCGGAGGAGCTCTATCGCTTCAAACTCAGATCCCAGCTGGTACCTTGTGGTGGGAGGCGACTCCACGTACGATGCGTGCTAGCAGAATTCAGGAAAAGCAGCAGGTGCGTAGCCTGTTCTGCTTTTCACAACGCCCAGCTCTCCAGGTGCATCACAGTGCAGCCCTCGAGTCAACAGCAGGACAGAGAAGCCCCCGGCGCTGAGCTGTCCTGTATGACACAGACAGTGTGACCACAGCGAAGCTGGAACTCAGGTTCTACTTCTGCTCTTATCTTATTGTGCCCAGAGACACTGACTGTCCCACTCTGAAAATACAAAAGTGGTAAGAAAGTTATGGAGAGAGACTCATTCATCCGAGACACTATCTCAGGACTCCGGGCCACAGCTGATTTTGAAAGCATTCAAAACTTCTGGTCAAAATCAAAATCAGGAAGGACAGCCACTGTGGATTGAACTGACCTATCTGATCCCTTGATTTGAAAGAGTTCGGATATTCGGAATAAGACCTCTGTCTTCACCACGGCCCTCCTGGCTCGTCCTGGGATGCCAAGTTTGAGGATGGAACATTCAGGCATCTTAGCAGGTTTCCAAGCACAGAGAAACACACATGTCACAAATAGGATGACCCCCTTTGCATATCCGACTCCCTGGAATTCCTGCATGGATTTCCCCAGTCAGCGAATCCCACCTCTTTCCATAAAGGAATAGTAAAACATTTCAGGAAAATGTTGCTCCTCAGTGCCTGCTTTTCCCAGGAGAAGGGAGGACGATTCTCCTAACTCTCACGAGGCTCCTGGGAGATTTCCTCTCTCGCAGGCCTCAGCCTTGACCAAGAAGAGCAGCTCGCATTGCTTCTCCCAAGGCTGCGTCCCTCCGCCAGCACTGATGCCCCATAAAGCATCAACCTGGAAAGTTCAGGGCTGCCACAAGGATATACGGTGCACGCCGGTCAGCACCTGGACACACAGCCAAGCCATCCTGTTTCTGCAAAGGGCGGAATTCAGTTAGAAAACCCAAGTGGCCTCTCATGAACCAACCTCCCAATCCCACTCTTTTTCTCCAGTATTTGGGGCAGAACCCATTTCCCCTGACCTACACCTCAGCTCCCCCTGCCTTTTTGAGATAAAGTCTCCTGAAATTCACTAAATTGCCCAGGCTAGACTCAAACTCAAAATCCTCCTGCCTCAGTTTCTCATGCTGGGATTACAGGCCTAAACGATCACACCTACCTCTCTCCCCAGCTTTTACCCATTTTCATTTCCCCAACTCTACCCAGTCCCCTCTCACACATCTCCTTCCTCTCTCAACCTGCTTTTCATTCGTTCAGCGGCCAGTCTACAAGCAGAAGTTGAGCTCAGTTCCTGCTGGACTCTTCCCCCCACTGGCAGCTTCTTCACTGATTAAGAGCTGTCCTCACCACTCTAACTGCTCTGCTGATCTCTGAGAAAAGGGGCCTCTCCGGCCCTGCTTACCTCTATGTCCAGAGTTTGTACAATGTCTGTGTAGGGCACCCACTTCACGAAGAAACACACCCTAAGTGTTCACCCTGGAGAGCTCAGGACAGCCCAGGTCACAGACACATGCTGGCATTTTAACCCTTGTGGGGCCAGCACCCAGGGGTCCTGCCCCAGAGCCCACCGGCTTTCCCAGAAGTCACAGCAGGAGCTGACCTACGCCCACAACCCCACCCACTGCACACAGTACCAGCGGCCCAACACCCACACCTCCGCTGGACTCCGATCAGCCCTCTCCTCGCCAAGCACAGCCTGCGAGTGGATTTGCAGAGACGGCCGATGACTCTTCAAGGTTGCGGGTTCCAAATTTGAACTTGAGCTTCTCCCGGTTCAAGTTGCGATGAGCACTGGAAAAAATGTGACCTCTTAGTGCAGGAAGAAAGGCTCTGAGGAGTCCTGAGCTATCGAGTTGCCCTTACGAAAGGAGATTCTGATGAGTTCAGTGTAAATGAATCGGGGTCTGAAGGATTCCATTTCCCCTGAAATATTTGATGGTTTTGCGGTCAAGGAGGTATTTATGAATGATATGTGTGTGGGGTCTCGCTCATCCCAAAATGTTTGAAAAAGATAAAGATGTTTTTCCAATACCACAATCTTGCTCAGCTCTCTTTTCCTTTTTCTCCTCAAATAGGGCCTGAAGACTTGCTTTATAGTCCAAAGATAATCTAATTTTGCACCAACTAGAAACCAACATGGTCCTAGGTGAGACAAACTCCGGGCACAGAGATGAATCAGAACTTAAATTCATATTACTAAAATAAAACAAGTACAACGAGAGGAAAAAAATAAAAATATTGCCCAAATTCATCACCCATGTTGGAATGTAGTTTCCCTAAAACACGGGCCTGGTTAGAACATGGAATATATATAGTTCCTTTTTAATGCTATTTGTTGAAAAAGGATTTGCCTATAGCCATAAATATTTCTTATGACTATCTCGGAAGGTTCCAGAGGCCAGTGGCCTTTCTAACCAAATATGGGATTCTTCTGGTTCAGAACTATCATTTACCTTTACACTTTTACTGCCTGGAATGTTTCAGGGAAGTGTCGGGAGGCTCCATGAGTTCTCGGGCTCCGAGGTATTCCTCTAATTCCAACAATTAAGGCATACGTCATCCCTAAGGGCGGACTTTGTGCTTAGGATTGAACCTGGACACAGAGAAGAGAGACAAACAGTTTCCACCCCAAGGAAATTTATAATCTGAGGCCAGACACAGGTTTACACAGATGAAAAGAATTTGTGAGCAGGCAGCTCTCAATATAATGTCGATCGCTATTGTGTATGGCTAATTCATTCCTGAGGGCAAGTGTTCTAAGCACCTGGGAAGCATTCTGTCATTCTACCCTGACTACTGTCTTACGAGGCGGATGCTGGCATCAGCAGTACAGGAGACCTCACCGACAGGACAAGTGGAAGGTCTTACCTAAGATCACAGCTGGGTAGTGGCAAATCCAGAATTCAAAGTCAACACCAAGCTAGAGGTATAGTGCAGTGGTAGGCCACTCCCCTAGCTCTGCAAAAAATAAAATGTGTGAAGGTTACTACATGTGTGCAGAGAGAAATAGACAGCTACGGAATCATCTCAGATTGAGAGCAGAGCTTGCAAATTCAGACCAAACAGAAACACTTCTTCAATATTTTCTGTGCATTTTGCATACATTCAATTCACAAATACAAGGGGTGAACAAAATACATGTTGAATGTTTTAATTAAAAACACTCAATTAAATTATTGACATTGCTTTATTACAGCAAAAGACACATTGCCACTAATCCCCTTTGAAATACTTCCACTTTGTTCTAACACACTTTTCCCATCATGCTTGGCTCCTTCCACTGCAGTTCCGGAAGTCCTGTTTCAGGAGCATCTTCACATGCCCTTGTGGTGGCTGCCTCAGTGTCCTGAATCAAATTAAAACATTTCTTTCTCATGGTCATTTTGTGCTTTGGGGAAGAGCCAGAAGTCACACAGTGCCAGCTTCAGTGAATAAGGTGGATTAGGGCCCACCATAGTGTTGTTATTTGGCAGAAATTGAAATGTTTGGCTGAATAAATGTTGGATCACTGAAGTGTGATCAGAAATAAGATGAATGCTAAAAACTGTATCATGCATTACCATAAAAGACACATTACCATTAATCCCCCTCAAAATATTAAGAATACTACACGTTTAAGGTACTTGACAGTATCTCTCCTTGTAATGTTTTTAAACATTAAAATATTCACCATAGTTTTTGACCAATCCTTTCATTACTAGAGACTTGAAATACGCCTGTTAAAGAGTTAAAATACAGAGTCCATAAAAGGAATAAAACCATGCTGAAATACTTTTGCAGTGGAAGGAAGGAGAATGTCATGTGGGGGACAAAGAAATGTTTTCATAGACGATGGATTCACTGAGCTGGAACAGAACTCCACCTAAACGGGGACCTGGGAGAGTGGGATTCGTGATTTGTGTATGTTTATGTCTAATCTGAAGGAGACCGTTTTCGTGTCACACTTCTGTTAGTGTTTTCCTTCATCCTATTTTCCTCTATGCCAACCCAGCGACTTATTATAACTGACCCAGACCTCGTCCACCAAGACAAAAGTAGTTGCTTCTCCCTCTCCAACCAGGAAACTTTCAAACAGCAACTGCTTTTGAAGTTTCACTTGCTTTCAAATTCGATTTTGAGACAGGGTCTCGCAAAGTTGCAGAGGCTGACCTTGAACTCCAAGTCCTCCTGCCTCACCCTCCTGAGCCCTGTGACTACAGGTATGCAGCACCATCCCTCGGCCAGGTTATAAATTTTCAAAAACTATTCTTTCCTGCTCTCCCAGCCAACTCTAGCATAGGGAAGAACAACAGAGAAAGCTTCTGAAGAGATAATGGCAAAATCTAGTAATAATACAACAGGTTTCAACAAAAGCCAAATCTAAACAAACCAGGTAAACTCATCTGAGACTTGAAAAATCAAGATTCGACTACAAACTCCTTAAAATGAACCACTGGGTTTATGTTTTGAACCCTAGATCCCGCCTCCCCTTCACCCTTGTGGTTTATAAACACGCATTGCTCCTTACGCTTGTTCTGTCTTCCTGCGGGCACCAGGGCTTCCCACCTTGACTTCGCCCTTCTCACTGCCTGACCTGTAGCACTCAATTCCCCGACCGCTGCGGGTCTCTGTTCTGGCTCACCTGGGGGGGCGGTGAGAGAAGGCCCCTTCCCGCTGTGATGGAGCCCAGATGAACTTGTGTAGTTGAAAGAACAAGGCTGATAGAAGCACAGTGAAAGCGAGAGAGGTTATTGAAAATATTCTTCTGCTAAGTACATACATCCCCAAGATACACACAGGGAAAATAAGTAAGTGTGTGGGTCTAGAGGAGGAAATGAAACAAATATGGAGACTGTGGGACTTCAAAGGAGACCTCACCACCATGTCGGAGGTGGGAGGGTTGTGCACAGACGACTTCAACATCAGAAGAAAGAGGCAGCATTATGCATTCCTCTCAAATCAGAATCTTATACCTCTGGACGCCTGGGGCAGAGCAAGGACACGTGCGTTTCTACAGCCAGCAGGGAGCACACCTGGCTCTTCTGCACTGTTTGATCACATGTAAAGGCCGTGTGAGAACCAGCGTGTCCTGAGCTCTACTGGGCGCTCTGCTCAGGTCTGGATCACTGGGGGAAGTAAATATACACTAGCCAATCGGGGTGAAAACCATGTGTTGGATATATATTCAGTTCCGGGTGTCTCTTACAAAAGCTACTTAATAAAATGGAGAACAAATTTTTTTCTTTTTTTATTTTAAAGAGGGGAAAAACAAAACAAAACAAAAAATACAGGAAAAACATAAGACAAAAGAGACAAATATCAACAAAAAACCTCAAAACAATAACAATATAGGCTTTCAAAACAAGGTGATAGGAACTTAACAATGGTTTTTATTCCACATAGTTATCTTCAGAAGAGTTATTCAGATTACGTGATATAGAATGCAAAATTGATCTAATCCTATGAGTATTAAACTGTCCTGTTCCAAGAACTAATAGAATTAGAAATACAATCATCTTAGCTATCTTATGCATATATATGCAAGTTTCTATCTTCTTTTCCCTTCCTTCCTTCCTTTCTTATTTTCCCTATCAGAGTTATTTGAGCAAATAAATTTTTCAGCAGCAAATTTAAAGGAGGGATTTTGACCACCTTCATCTTAAGAAGAAAAAATGTAGATAAAAGCATGGACATTTACATGCCTGATATAATGACACACAGAAAGGAAGAATGTTGTCACAGTTAAGAAAATAATTAGCAACTTCTTAATGACAAATATCATAACTTTCATGAAAATGCATTGAAGTAAACTACAAAACAAAAGAAAGATCTTCTTTCAAAGAATATAAAGAAAGAAAAGGGTCCTTTATAATTTGCAGTTTTGATTCCTGTCTTTATGTTGTGATGCTATATTCTACTTGGGCAAATGATATCAAAATTAATTATTTAAAACTGATTGCCTAGTAAAGAATTAGGTTTTTGCAGAACACACATAAGCAACTGTCCTGTCCTGTTAAATTTGGTTTCCTTAAATATCTGTGTGGAAAGAACATGTAAGACCTCAGCAAAGCAACCATTTAGTGGAGCCCCAAAGCTAATCTGTTTCTTTAGGTGTCACCTTTTGCCCTTCAACTGCTTCCTAACAGAAATTTTCACTTATTTATCCTATTAATACACTACCTTACCATTTCACTTGAGGAGACAAAAGTACTTCAGAGCAGCTCGAGTTTTGAAGAACTTTGGATTCTAATCAGAGCTCAGTCGTTCTCTTGCCCAGTGACCTTGAGTAACTTATATAACCTCTCTGAAAACTCTATTTCCCACATGCAAAATTGCCGGCAATAAGACCTCCCTTTCCAGATTTGATTCAGGCTAAAACTGTTAAATATGTTAAGTACGAGGCATATCATGGGCAAATGACATGAACAGACATTTCTCAAAAGAAGACATACAAATGGCCAAGGGATACATAAAAAGCATTGAACATCACTGTCTCCAGGGAGGAACAAATAAAATCACAACAAGATATCACCTTACACCTATTAGAATGTTCACTATCAAAAAAGATGCACATTAACAAGTGTTGGTGAGGCTATGGAGAAAAGGGAACCTTATGGAATACTGTGTGGCAATCCTCAAAGAACTAAAAATAGGATTACCGGATAATCTAGCAATCTCACTTCTGGATATTTACCCAAAAGGTTAAAAACCAGTATTTCAAAAAGATGTGTGCTCCCCTGTGTCCACTGCAATGTTATTCACATCAGAGAAGGTATTGTACATATCTTATTGTACATATACCATATACAATATCAAGTTATAATATACATATGTATATCTTAGTATTCATCAGCAAAAGAATGGATAAGAAAATGTGATACAGAGTTGGGTGTGGTGGTGAATTCCTGTAATTCCTGCACTTGGGAGGCTGAGGCAGGAGGATAATCACAAGTTTGAGAACAGCCTGGGCTATGTAGCCCAGGGCAGCCTGAATTACATAGCAACACTCTGTCTCAAAAAAAGAAAAAGGAAATGTGATTCCCTTCATAATGAAATCCTATTCAGCTTCACAAAAGAAAGGTTTTGTGCTATTTGCCATAACACAGACAGAATTGGAGAACGTGGTCCCAAGTGAAATGAGCCAGGCGTGACACAAATACTATGTGTTCTCACTCGAATGCGGAAAGGCAAACAGCTGAGCTCAGGAGTGAGAGCAGAATCTGCAGAGGCCAGCACAGAGCAAAGAGAGAGACAGGTCAAAGAGCAGCAAGCTTCCGTTTACCTGGAAGACGTACCTGGGGTTTTTAGGTCCATTGTTCAGTTGTACCTTTCAGTAGCACTGAGAGCAAATTTCCAGTGTTCTTACTGCAAAAAGTAATGAATATAGTATTGGCTTAATTATTCTACATTCTACTCATAAATCATAACATCATGCCATAAATGTATACAAGTATAATCCTCATTTCACAAAAAAAATTGTAAAAGAAATTAATAAAGCATAGAACATAGGAAAGTGTAAGTTAAGAAACATAAGTTAATTTTTTTTTAATGTTTTGTATTCTCAACATGATAAAACAGAGATTCCCTATCAGACCTGGCTACTTTGGAATGCAGTACTTTGCCATGTAATACTTTCAGTTCTAACTGATATTTCTCCTGCATTGCCTGTAATACTTTAGACCCGTCCTTAGCAACTCAGCTAGACTAGTAGTTCTTGAACCTGACCATAGGTAGACCCCACTGGGGACCTTTCAGACCAGCATCCGTGCCCAAGCCCTCTCCTAACCAAACAACTCATCCAGTGGACCTCCTATATCTGTATTCATCTTCAGTTCCCTGAGTAATGCCCTGCACCTGTGCAACTGGACAACCTGAGTTAGACCTTCCTGGGTCCCTAACCTTAGGACAGGGAGAAAGCAGGTGTTATGCTTTGTGTCTGGATGGCCTCCAAAGCCTCATGTGGTCAAAGGGCTGAGGGTTTTTAGGAGGTGGCTTCATTTGAGTTTGTGATTGATTTATGGTCCAATGTTGAGATTAAGAGCATGTAAGGAATGGAGAGAGGCTTGTCTCTCTTCTCTCTCTCTCTCTCTCTCTCTCTCTCTCTCTCTCTGCCTCTCTCCCTCTCTCCCTCTCTCTCTGTCTCCTTGTTGCTTTTGCTGTCTTCCATGGCCATGAATGGTTGCCTCTCTGCCAGTCACCACCCTGCCGTGGAGCCAGCCAATTATAGACTGAAACTTCCGCAAACTGTGAGCTAAGTAAACCTTTCTTCCTTTAACTTTAGGTGTTGGGTATTTTGTCTCAGCAGCCAGAGAAAAGAAACTAAGACAGTAGGAAAGAGAGGGGAGAGGAATCTCTTTGTGGTTTTTGAGCTTCAAATACCTATCCTGTGGAAAGAACACAGGATTGAGAAAAAATGGCTTTTGGAAAACACATAAAGACTAAAAGCCAAGTTTCTCAACATCAACCCCTGCATGCCACACATCCCTGAAGATTACAAAAAGCCTTGGCTGAGATGAAAGAAGGAAAGAGGTAATGAGGGCTTGGAAGCTTGGAGTCCCTGCTCCTCCTGGGGGAAGGGAGGCGTGTTTCCCCATGCATGAGAGGCCTCTTCCTCCCTCCCCAAATGACGGGAGCCCATGACGAGGAGTCAGGCAGGCTGATGGTCACCTCTTGATCTTCCATTCCCACCAATGTCTACCCAAAGCCCCGAGACTTAGGGAAAATTTAGAGAAGATGGACCCTAGATTGAGGGCGATTCTGTGTTCTTCACTTGGTAGAATAAGAGCTTCAAAAAATGAATTGAAGTTGGAAGTAAAGGTGTAGGTCTGCCATCCCAGCACTCAGGGAGACTGAGACAGGAGGACTGCAAGTTCAAGTCCAGTCTGGCAGTTTAGTAAACAATGAGCCCCTATTTCAAAATGTAAATAAAATAATTTAATGTGAAGGCCTTTGAGTTCAACACCCAGCACCACAAACAACGTTGATTAATAGAAGAATAAATGGAGGCACATGCCCCTGGCACCTGAAAGTGAGAACAGACTTTTTTTAACGTTTGTCATCACTTTTCTGCATTTATGCAGCTTAGCCAACAATCCCAAGCCTACACGCACTTCATACCAGGCTGCCCTGAAGACTTCACCGACCCTGAGCGTGCCCTGACCCTCAGCTTGTGAGCACACACTTCCTGTGCTGAGAATGCCCTCTCCCACCTCCACAGAAACATCCTCCAAGCTTTCCTCTTTGACTTTCCTAAGAAAAACTCGCTTCCCCCAGCCCCCCACGTCCCTATGAAACTGTGCACGAAGCCTCTGTGAAGGTGTACACTGCCTCATTCACACCTCTGCGTGTACACAGCTTGTAGGTGAGGTACAAACCCTCACCTAGCACACAGCGTGCTGGCTGGCTGTCGTCTCCACTAAACTGCGAGCTCCCTGAAGGCCAGAATCATTAGAGCTTGCCTTTGTCTTCCAAAACTTTGGGAAAGGTTCCATCATTTACTGCATGAGTGAAGTGCACATGAATTAAAATGATGAGCAATTACTATGAGCAAACCCCAGTGCTATTTCTTTAAGACAACAGATAAATGCCCAGTGTTGCTTTTTCAAAAGACCCCTTCTGCTGTCCCTGGAAGTATGCAACAATAGGAGATCATCCTCTCCATGAGCGTCATCCCTCCTCTTCTCTCACGTCGAGGACTGTTTCTACTCCCATTGGAAAAGATGGAATAGCTAGAGAACCAAAACCCGTGCAAAGCATTTCCATCTTGGACTCTCTAGGCCAAAGCTACTTCTGTGGTTCTGCATATCTAATGCTTCTGCCTTCAGTCAACCAGTAGAAAACCAGTTGGGCAAGCAGCTATAACTGTGGGGATCAGGGGTGATAAATGCCTAATTTGTACCCCTTAGCAAATAAACAGATTTCCGCCATGAAATAGCCACGCAGTGGCCACAGGCCTTCAGAATACAGTTGGGTTCCTAAAACATTTCTAGTGGCCCCTCTCATTTTCCATGTCGAGGAATGAGTCACAGTGATAAATAGGAAACTACCTGCTACACAAAGTAAACAGATAAATGGAGCGAGCAGCAAACCAACTTCAGGGGAAAATGCCCATTAATCAGGGAAATCAGGGGTATGCAAGAGTCGTGTACACGTGAGAGCTGGGAATTCGTTTAATTTTTTTAAATGGCCTGATTAGCTTCTCGGGTTTCCAGGCGTGGGATGCACACTCTTACCCAGTGCCGGCTGTGTGTTGCCCGGCCAGCTGCTCCCTGCACCCGTCCTTCAGGATGGAGCTCATCTTGCCGACTCACCCTGGCCATGCCCCGGCCTGGGAAGTGTCAGCTCTAATGAGCAGGAGGAGAAGACCAAGGCCCTGCAGTGCACCTGGAAGAGTGGGGGCCGCCGGCCAAGCACCATTCACTCCGCAGACAGCCAGTCAGAGGAGCGGCCACGGCTCCTGGGGGACACATCCCACACTGATGTGTGCGCAGATCCCTTCGGGGCAGCGATCCACGCAGCGGGAGTGGTGATGGGATCCGACCCTTGGTGTCAAAGCTGGCACCTGTTAGCACTGAGGAAATGGGCCACTCTGAAGTCAGCCCCCGCTAGGTGTCCTTTCCACACCAGTGAAAAGAAAGTCCCACTGCTCTCAGAACTTGAAGATGATGCTACTGCGGCTGGGACACATGGGGGCCCCCGTGCGTGCTGAAAACCATGCACAGTACCATACCTCGGTTCCATTTCAGAGGACAGTGAACACCACTCACAGGAACAGCTGGGAGAAGTCACTGCCGAGGAGAGCACAGGGGCACGGTTCTAGTACTAGCACGTGACTTCGGGCATGTCCTGTCATTATGCGTCTCTTCAGAACAGAGCGAGTTTCGACCGCACAGTATTTGATGCATCTCAAGAACCGTGCCTTCCCTCTGTCTTATCTTCAGTTTCACCCTTCATTAAAACTTTGGACTCGTGGCCCTGAAGCAAGGTCAGCAGATCGCTGCAGCTGCTGGTTTCAAACAGGAGCCTAAAGAGAATTCTTTCTGTGGTCTGATGGCCATTTCAGAACTTTGGAAATGGAATGGTCAATTCATCAGAAAGAAATAGCAGGTGAGCATGGCGGACTCTAGGGGGCCTGCAGGGGGGAGTCCCTGGTGCCTCGGCACATGCACCATGCGGTTGACTAGAGGTGCCGGGAGAACAAGGAGCTCTTCCCCTCTCTGGGGGCGGCTGACAGTGTGGCAGACTTTCGGCGGCCTGAAGGAGAAAGACCCTGGCACATTGGGACCTGCACAGTGCAGTTGCCTCGGGGTACCAGAAGAACAAGGAGCTCCACCCCTCTCTGGGGGTGGCTGAGAGTATGGCAGACTTTTGGCAGCCCAAAGGAGAGAGACCCTGGCGCGTCAGGACCTGCACAGTGTGGTTGACTCGGGGTGCCGAGAGAACAAGGAACTCCTCCCGTCTCTGGGGGGATGACTGTGATTCTGCCTGTGTGTGGGATGAGAATCAGACATCTCATGTTGTCCTGTCCTGCATCCCGTGTCCCCCCTCTCCCTCCCCCCTGCCTAGCAAGTGGGAACCAGTGAACTACACATCTTGTGAAAAGATTGGCTATGTTATTTAGCATGAGCTCTCCATATACAAAGATAAGGACAGCCATTTGGAAGAAAACAAGAGACAACATGACAGATAGTGAAGATCTCTGGGTGTCTTGCTTTGAAATTTATGCTTTCTTATGTCCCATTCTGTTCTGTTTTGTTGTGTTAAATTTTACTCCCTTTTAAAATAAAATAAAATTATTTAAAAAAAAAAAAAAACTTTGGACTTCTATTTTCCTTGTTTCCTTTCCTACACTCTGAACCCCCCATGTGCCAGTAAGCACTCTGCCGCTGAACTCCATCCCCCGCCCTTTTTATTTTTATTTTTTATTTTGAGGCAGAGTCTCACTAAATTACCAGTCTACTCTCAAACCTGTGATCCTCCTGCCTCGGCTTCCTGAGCAGCTGGGATTTTTGGCAAGCACAACCACACTTGGATATAATTCAATAATTTCTAAGGTTCTTCTGATTCTAAAGTTCTATTATAATTCTTAGTTCTTTGCTTAAAACATTCTATGATTGAATACACTCTTAAGGTATAACTTTTTAGTATGCAGTAGGAATGTTCCAGGATATTCCACCATGAATTGAAATATATATATAAAGTCACTGGCTTAATTTGTATGAACATGGAATACTGGAGTCATTTTGTGTTACAATTAAACCTTGCATTGGGGTAAACAAGCAGAATAATCATGCATGCTAACTTTGAAGAATGAAGATTTCACATCCAGCCAGGCTCATGCCTGTGATATCAGCTACGCAAGAAGCCAAGGCACACGGTTTGCAGTCAAAGACTAACCTGGGAAATTTAGCAAGCTTCTATCTCAAAATTTTAAAAAGGAAATAAATAAATGGGGCTAAGGTTGTACCTCATTGTGAAAGTCTTGAGTTTAATCCCTAGGACCAAAAAACAAAAAAGATTTCACCATTCTCCCTTCATAGTTGGTGTTTGCAGTCAGACTCTTATGGAGACTGAATGAAGTTTGACACCCTATTTCCTTTTTCCTCTATGTTCCTTTTTTCTCTAGGTCACACAGCTAGACTACATTTCCCAGCATCCCTTGCTTGTGGGAACAGTCATGTGACTTTGCTTTGGCGACTGGAACATGGATGGCAGCGAGGTGTGCCACTTCTATTTGTGGTGCACAAAATCCTCTCATGTGTAATCCTCCCCATATCCCAAGAATTCCAAGAATAAAAGGAGGCATTGACAGAAGGTGGAAAATTTCTGCAACCCCACGACAAAGCTTTGAGAAAAGCTTCCCAGGGAAGCCTCTGGAAAAGAAACAGTCATGTCAGGATTAGTGGTGAACAACAGACAGCAATAACAAAAACTTTGTTTAAACTGCACAGTTGGGAGTTGATTTGAGCAGAGCTAAAGAGCTCTGGTTCACACTGTCTCAGGGAAAATTGTCTGATACCAAGGTAGCCCCCGAGCCCACCACCAGGTCACAGAAGCAAAGCTCACCAAGCATGGAGGAGTGCCCCACTTGCCTGGTCCTTGCATTAATTTAACACACGGGGGAAGCCAGGAGAAAAGAGAAGGCTCAGTTACTACGCTGAGTCTTGGGGTACACACAGCTCCCTGGTGCTGTCTCTGCGAGTCAGTCAGCTGCCCTTGGCATGGCGTAGAGGTAAGGATCAGAGTTCCGGGTATTTGAATTAGAGCCTTCAAGAACTTTCTGAACCAGTTCCCAGCTCACAGGCTGCCCCAAGAATTTTCTTTGCTCCCTGCTCCTCTGGAAGCACTTGGGTCACCAGAACCAACCACTGGAAAACATCTGGGCCCAAACCTTGACACTCAAAAACTGAGGTCCATGACTAGAGCCAAGAAAACAACAAGACACCCAAGTCACGTGCAACGCTGCTCTCAGTTTCCCTGTTGTGAAGAAACAGCCCCCAGGCACATGCCTCAATTGGGGGGGGGATCAATAACTAATGTTCCACTAAGTGAGAGAGAGGCAGCCCTTCTCCTTCATGAAACACCAGGTGTTACTGTCTTGCTCGTTATTTAACATCATGAAGCTTCCAGAAACCCTTCAATCGTCTGCAACTATTTCTCTCAAGACAAATCAAAGTAACATAAGTGGTATTTTGCACACTGAGAGGATAACAGTGATTTTTTTTTTAAAACATCCTCTCCTGAATTTCTCTACATTAGCCTGACTTGTGTTCTTGTAATAAGATGAAGACAGAGCTGATAAGAAAGTACTCGGCCACACTTTAATTGTTCAAGGGCCTAACAGTTATAGCATTAGGATGGACTTTTTTTTTTTTTAAAGAAAAACCGTATTTGAAAGATTTGATTTCTGCACATTGAACCACTGTATGGGCCTATGTGATCACACTGGTAGGTCCCTTGCCAGGCCTTGAAAACTCTCTATGAAAGTGAGAAGCCAGGAATGGAACACGTTCAGTGGCAGAGTGCTAGCCTAGCATTCCTGAGTCTCTGTGTTCCACCCTTGGCACCAAAAGAAGAAAGAAAACCAATAAATAAGAAAGTGAGACGCCAGGGAGCTGAAGCATCATTTGCTCATGGCTAACCGTGAAAGGGAGCAGCATGAGACACAGACTCCGCGTGTCCCCGAGCAGCTGTGATCCCAGCTGTGCTCGGAGGCTCCCGTCACATCCTCTTTACAGCTACTCTATTCCCAAGGGGTAGCCAAAGAAGCAGATGACACCGAAAGGCTTGGAGCAAAGCCATCGTGTGAGGAAGGTGACGATACCTCCTCTGCCTCCAGGAAGCACTGAGTTCTGCTTCTCCACCCCACCGAGAGCAGCAGGGCAGCCCCACCCATCCGCTGTCACACTTCAGGCAGCAGGTGGAGAAAACAGGGGGCCAAGAGGGACAGGCAGACCTCCGTGTCACCCCTCCCGAGCTCGCCTTCCCTCCCTGGGTCCGCGCATGGGTGCACCAGGCCGGGGTCATTTCCCCAGCAATTTGAGCAGCACAGTCCAGCTAAAATGAGCTGGTGGGGGGCAGGGAGTGGACAGTGCTCCCCGGGCTCCTGCTTGCTTGGTCCAGCCAAGCTGGTGACGGGAGTGGCAGAGAAGTCAGCAGGGGTCACTGGGGCAGGGAAAGCACAGCACCTTCCTCAGGCTTAGCTGTTTCTCCCCATCTAGGCAGGAGTGTGACAGTGCCCACCAGTTTCTGCAGGACAAGCAGGAAGACGTGCAAGGAGGGTTGCTTTGTCCTCCCTGGGCCAGCATCTGTGCCTGCACAGACACCTGGACAGCTGAGTGCACTCAACGTGAAACCGATGTCACGCACAGAGACGCAGCCTCCCCCATCATCCGTCACTGCCATGGCCAGCTGTTTCCTGATCCCTGAGAGGCCACGGACACCACGAGAAGCACCGGGCAGCACCGAGCCCGGAACTGGCCCCTGGAACCTGAGTGCGTCTTCTAGCAGAGGAAAACCCAAGCAGGCTGCATAGCATCTGTCCCACACGGACAGGACCTACTGTCCGGACAACTCCACGGCCAGGGTGCTATGCCGGTGCACCTGGATCCCACCACAAGACCAGCAAACCCGCTCAGCTCCTGGGGCTGCCGCTCTGGGCCAAGGAAGGAGAGTCACTGCTTCAGAGCCGGAGAGACGCGGTGACCTCCTTATCCATTTTGAAACAGCCTCTTCCTTTCAAATCTCTGCTAATAAGCACTGCTTATCTTTATTTAGCAGGTAGTGCCTTTCCCTACTGAGATACCACAAGGCCCGGTGAAGGGAAGCGGAGAAAAAGCATTTTCTACGAAATGACAAGGAGACAGCACTTTTCTATCTAAAAATACACAGATGTCCTTCTCCTTAGTGAATGTGAACTTGGTATGGGTAGTTTGGGGACAGCTTTGAAAAACTTAAAGAGAACTCCATGTAGCCTCTAATTGACACCGGTTAACTCTTCCATGTTCTGCTCATCTTACACCAATTGAACTAATCACGATGCAAAAGAAATTTTAACATTGACTGCTCTGCACCGCCCCCCACCACTGAGCAGGCTCCCATGGAAACATCCCAAATGCCTCGATTAAAAGAGCTTAGTAAGCACTCTTGATCCCCAGTTCCCCTCCCCACCGTAAACCAGGAACAAAAGCCTTACTCTGAGTACACACGCTCAGAATTTCTTTTCTGAAACTCACCTTATGACTTTGATGAAGCTTTGATGACTAAAAAGCTACCTTGCTAATTTGATAAATCCTATGCAGGACAATAGCACTCGGTTGGCATTTTATTTTATGCAACGTTAGAATACCCTCGGATTTACATAAACCACAGCTTGCGTAAATATATAATAAAAGGTCCAACAAGTTGGTCTCCTATTCTAGAAATCTGTCCACTCGGGTAACTATAAAGACCAGACTGGAGAGGTTTCAGCCCTGTAAAAACTAGTAGGCCTAGTAGAGACCCCAGTTCCTATCCCAGATTCAAAGGAGCATAACTCCAAGGGGTGGAGGGTGTGATTAGGAAAAAGCCAGGAAACTAGGTCACAATATTACAAATTTCCCAAGAGAAATCTTTCCAGAAAAATAGGCTACATTCCACCTCGATCACCTACCAAAGGCTGCCACTGAATACCAGGGTCTGCTGAGCTTCGAGGTGTCTGGAGCAGTAAATAAACCTTATTCATTTTTTAAATCTTTGTATTATGCACAGGGACTGGTGGGGGCTGACGATGATGATGACGGTAGCAGCTGTTCTTTGCTGAGCATGGTAGAGTGTGCCCAGGACTTTGTGACATCCTTTACGCACGTTAATTCATTTATCCCTCACAGCAACGAGGTGGGTCCTATCACCAACATTATTCAGGGAGAAACTCCATAGCAACTCAGCCATCTCCAGTCACGTCTCTGGTAAGTGGCAGAGATAGGATTCAAACCCAGGTCTTTCTAACTCCTGCCACTAGGGATTGAGCTACCAGGGTAGCGTAGCCTACCCCACAGTAGATGCTTAACAGATTTCTGTTGAATGAAACTGAACGGACCTCACTGAACCTGGTAGGATGATGCTTCTATCCGTCCTCTCAACTCCCATCTGACTTGAGAAGGCATCAGCTGGCTTCAGATCACATTATTGTGATTATTAGTGTTATTCTGAGGGTCCTGCTGTTCCAACGTCCCTTGAAGATAAGACAGCATATTCTTACCAGTCTGTGCTTTACAATAATCCTTACGATAGTACTGAAAGAAATATGCAATCATACCCACTTTTCAGACAAAGAAACCTGCAAAGAGGTGGATGACTAGTGGGGGATTCAAACACCTCCTGCCTGCCTCCTGCTTTTCCACCTTGCCCTGTGAAGAACAGATTTCTTCCATTATCTAGTACTCAAAATTCCACATTATCAGGTTGGGAGTACAGCTCAGCAGCACAGCGACTGCCTGGCAAACGCGAGGTCCTGAGTTTGATTCCTTCCCCCGCAAAACAGTTCCACACAGCGTCGGTGTCCATGCGGGAGATAGGCCAGCTTCTCCAGCAGCCTCAGCTCCAGCAGGACAGCAGTGTCTCACCGGCTCTGACGGTGTCCTGGGCCAACCCCAGCTCTAGGGTTAGGGTGGGTGTTCCACTAGAATCTACGGCATCTCCTGGATGTTCGCTGCCACCTCGCTACACACCCAAGACATGACATCAGGCACAAGGAAAGGCTGCCTCTTGGAGCTTGGAAGGGAAAAGTGTTCCATTTTTACTCTCAGCCCCACACCTTCTCCTCTGGGGAAGGACCAGTGAATGGATGAGAGTGTGGGAAGCTGATACCGCTCCTTAAAACTTGGTCACCTTTAGTGAAAGAACACAAGTGTGAACTTAGACAGGAAAGCTAGAGAGGAGGGCAGATTCCTTCACCAGTCAGCCTTCTGGGCACTGAAGCCACGCACAGATATAACTTCAAAATAGTTCAGTTACATACTCCACTTTAATTCACATCTTCCAAACTCTCCAATACCACTTACTCTTGTGTGCACCTGGCTTTACATAGGTTGTAAGCAAGAGCTTACGGGTCCTCTCCCCCCTGACCCCCCAGCAGTACGGGCTGTGGCAGACGCTCAATAAGGGTCTGCTGAATGGATGCTGAATACCATCAAGAAAGATTCGTTTGGCTGTGGTCGGTGGGGACAAAGTATAAAAAGTAATGGGGAAAAAGTAATGGAGAAAAGTACCAGGCTGTGCTGGTGGCATTCTGTCACCACTCAGGAATTCCTAGTGGGTTTGGGGAAGACATATCTGACATCTAGATCCTAAACACTGGTCATTTCAGCACACCGAGATGGACAGTCAGGGGTGGGACCACAGGAACTTGGCGTCAGCCTGTGAAAGCGTGGTCCCAGAGACACAGATGGGCGTGGAGGACCAGCTTCTGACCCCGCGCTTCGTCCTGCTCCCAGCAGATGAGTTTTCAGCACGTCTCTCTGCTGCGTGGGGCCAAGGGTGAGCTTCATTCTTTGCACCCAGTCTTAGTCCACCATTCCACTCCTTGTGATCCAAGTCTCTCTGTTCTGCATCCATGGCATGGACCTGCGTCGGTGCCAGCCGACTCCAGGTTCCTGGGGGAATCAGAGATTCTCCGTTCTTCCTCTCAAGAAGTTTCCTGAGCAGGTGCTAAGTGGCACTCTGTGAGACGCAATGATGAGGACTGGTCCCAGGCAGGTCTGGATTCAAGACAGAAATGCACCATGCAAGAGAGGTCAGAGACAGCACAGTAGGGGCGTCCAGGGAAGCAGGGACCCAACCCACAGTGGGTCATGAGTGACAAAGGCTCTTGCTTTTCAGCTGAGAATCTGGGGCTCACACCAAAGCAGCTTGGAACCAATACTTCTGTACCCCTAGGTTACAAATGACTGATTTATAGAACACTGCATGCTCCATCCCAATGGCCAGCTACATTTTTAGGTAGATTTCAAGCAAGTCAATAATTTAACACCCAGGAAGTGCTTGTGGGGGCCAAGGAACAGACTTCGCGTTTGAGAGCTCACATCCTCTGGGTCAGAGCCAGAAGAAGGAGGATCTGGCAGCATCCCAGGTCACAAGTGAGGAAACTGAGGCACCATGAGGTTTCGTTTCTTGCCTCTAGTCTTCCACGCAATAAGTGCAGTCTCGCGAGGTGAACACAGGTGGCCGGAATTCAGGGAATCAGAAAGGGATCTGTCAGGGAATAAGTTCTTCTCGGAACCGTGGCTCTGAGGGAAGTAAGTTCTGGATCCTGGGGAATTACACAACCCGTCTGGGAAGTGGTATTTCAGACTCAGACACACCAGCGGTGGTAGAATCTTCGTCCTGGGCACCCTCTGAAGGCGTTCCCGGGCATTCCCCGCCGTGGCCGGTAGATGGCAGACGGGGACAAGAAAAGGACTGGAAATCCCAGTGGGACGCCCCTAACCCAGCGGGTCCCCAAGTTGGGGAGGACAAAACTCAAATTTGGCCTGTGATGTGGCTTGTTTAAAGTAATAATTCCCCCCTCACGGGCAGAAAGGATCACCTTGGCTTGAAACGCTCTGGTCACCAAGTCCTGGCGCAGGAAGCAGGGAACAACTCTGCAGCGTCCTTGGGCGCCCCCTACCGAGTACTGCCCTCCTGCTCCGGCCCCTGCTGCCCAGCTGACCTCTCCACATCCTCCTCGCCCGTGTCTTCCTCCTGCCGGGAAACTCGCGATTGGTGGGGCACGGGAGGGCCTCAGCTGACCCCTGCTAAGCCCAAAATCAGCGGATCTTGCCTTGGTCTCGGGGTGCAGTACCTACAGAGTGCAAGACTGTGGGCTTTGCACGGCGAAAGCGCCTTTCTCAGTTTACCAGCTGCTCGGCCCTGGAGCCAAGGAAGCCGGAAAAGAAGCTCGTGTCTTTCCATTCATCCCCAGGGGACCTGCTGGGAAAATAAGAGAAACCAGAGACACACTGAGAGCTATAAGCGAGATACAAGAAAACCAGCCTTCCTGGAGGGCCGTCCAGTAAGATGAAAGACCTCAGCCAAGAAGCCTTGTGGGATGCTGGGTGCTTACATAAACTTCTCAGTCTTAAGAACTGTAAAGAAGCACTTTAACAATCAAGTGAAAAATTAGAAAGTGCTGATCATGTGACAAAGGACTAATATTCTTAACTATAAACAATATTCCAAAGACTCAAAATTCTAGCACAGAAAGGTTTTATGTCTATAAATCCTATAAATCAATCATACCGATGGGCAAGGCTCCACTGGCTGAGAGCTTACAAGCTAAAAGGAATTGAGGGCCTGTGAAATACTGAAAAGTGCTCGATTTCACCCACAAAAAAATAGCACTTTTGGAGTTTGACCATCTCCTGGGGTACAGGTAAGTTAAGTCTGCAAAATGTTTGCAAAAACAGTTTGACATTTGGGAGCGTGTTTGCCCCTGCTGGAGCCAGAGGTTCTCTCCTCTCTGCCCTCACCCCCACCCTGGGCACATGCAGCCCCTTGTCTGGGAGCAATTTCCCCTACACACAAACTGAGACCTAACCGGGCCTCACACCTGCCCTCCCTTCCCTGCCTCAGGCTCCTCTGATCACCTCCACCCGGCATCCCCAGTCCGTAATGGGATGCTTCTTCCCTGCCCCATCCTCTCAGGCCCATCCCTTCCCCTCATGGATAAAGAAAATGTGATGTTTATACACAATGGAGTACTACTTGGCCATAAAAAACAATAAACTATAGGAAAATGGATGCACCTCGAGACCATAACGTTAGATGAAACACATAAATCAGACACACGAGCTCCAATACCACATGTTTTCTCTAACATGAAAAATCCAAAGTATAAATGAAGAGCAAAATAAAAGCTAAACAATAGGAAGCAGGGAGATACATCTTTCTCAGAGGTAAAGGGGACCAAGAAATGAAGGGAGAGGGAGAGAAACGAAGGCAAGGGAATGGAAAAGGGAATTGCGATGTGCTATGTTCAGGTGCCAACTCTACACGAGGAAGGTAAACACTATGGGCTGCAAACATGTATTGATAAAATAGCAATTCCAAAGTATCTTAATATTCAGCAAAGCCCCCACACCTTGGAGTCTTCCCTGATACTCCTTTCTGGTCTTGTCACATTTCCATCTTTGCTTTGCTGCTCCAGAAATTTCTCTCTCTTGCTTTATTCTTGTATCTCATCGGAGACACCTTCCCTGACCACCTACCTTAGAAGAGCAGCCTTCTCACTTTCTACTCCTTTCCCTGTGCTACTGTCCTTGGTCTGCCCTACTTCCTGTCACCGTATCTGGTTACCTGTTCAGTCTAAGCAATGGTGAGTAGGAACCCCAGGGACAGGACCCTTCGCTGCCCTCGGTACAGCACCCTGGGGCCAAGGACATTTCCCAGTACACACCTGGCTCTCAAGAAAAGGTGTAGAAAAAAAAAAAGAATAGGTGTAGAATAAGTTATATAGGACCTTGTCCTACAGATATAGTTACACTCACCTATGCATATTCTAATAAATGTGCTTTTAAGGAACCGGTTAACTCCACTTTCTCAAATTAAAAAAGCAGGGAGGAAAAATACCTACCTCATATGGCCCTTGAGAAAAAAAAAAATACAATGACAACCATTACTTGGTGTACAGAGACACTCAATAAAGGTAAGTTGTTGGCAGCTAGTCATCACTTTGTAGCTATTACAAAGAATGAGTTACAGCAACTGTATTGATACAGGATATGTCTACAACACGCTGTCAGATTTAAAATCCAAGGTTGGAAAGCAATATGAATAATACGATCTCAGAAAAAGGCCCGAAAGAAGTCTGGAGAAATACCTGTCTGACGAGGGGCTGTGGTAACAACCTACCATGAATACAGTTTGCAGAGAAAGGCTTGGGGAGGGAGGAGGAAGCAGCCACATTCCTTTTTTACTTCATGCTTCTGCACTGTTTGAGTGTTCCGGAAGCATTCGCTAAGTGTTAACTGGCTTTGCATCACTGTCACAAATACCTGAGAACTGGCTCAAGATCTCAGTGGTCTCAGCCCAAGGTCAGCTGGCCATACCTTGCGCTGGTTCTGTGGAGAGGGAGCACAGTATGGCAGGAAGCAGGGTAGAGTAAACTGCTTGCATCGTGGCAACCAGGAAGCAGAGGCAGCAAAAAGTGAAATCCCACAATCCCTTTTGAGGCCACACCCCCCATGACCTAAGACCTCCCACTAGGCCCCATTTAAAGGCTCCTCCACCTCTCAGTAGCTCCAAGCTGGCGACGAAGCCTTTAATACATGGGGCTTTGGGCAATGTTTTAGATCCAAACCATATCTATTGCTAGCAATATCTTTTCAACCTTGAAAAAAGATAAGGATATGGGAACCAAAGGAGCCAGATCCTCTGGTAATGATCAAAACTCTACTCTGAGGTTAGACTGAAGCAGAAAAATGTGTTGGGTTTCAAAAAAGTGAAAGTCAAATGGCCAGCGGAATTCTTCCCCAAGAATCCTGCCATTTTCATGGGTGAAATTTGGCATTAAAGTTTTGAGCATATGGACAAACATATTCTACTCAAATGTGATGAGAGCACCCTAATTGTTAGGTTTGATTGCATAAACAAGGTCATGAGTTGATGACAATGAGGGTTAAATGAATTAAGAAATGTGAAGTGTGGGGCCCTGTACATGGTGCTGCCCATTAAATATTAAATATTGTGTGGGTCACATACTATGCTGTTAGACTGGGGGTGTTATTAAATTGCACTTACTATTTGCTCTTCTTCAATGAACAGATATTTATTAAGTATCTACCATGTAGCAGGCACCGCTCCAGGCATACGATAGAGCACTATCAGCTAGACTCCCTCTCTACCCTCAGGAGAATTCCATCCTTTAGCCTGCAGTGCCCCCACATCAGCTAGGACTCTGGGCCTCCTGGAAATTCAGGTAGTGTGCTTCTTTTCTGCTGTGTTGTATTTTTTTTGCCTACAGTTAAACATTAAAATGGTGGAAACATATTGACTATCTTTAAGTTTGGAAACTTAACCAGACTCTCTCTTGAGCAATAAATTGGCAACACAGTGGTCCCCATACAGCAATAGTCTGGAAGGACAATGCTAATAAGACAGCATCTCACAGTGTTGGGAGCTATTTTGTACCATGCATATCACAGGGAGGATGCTACAAGACCCTTAAAGAGAAAAGTCCAACTTTTAGTGCAAAGTAACATGTCACCTAAGAAGAGGATTCCCTATAAGGACACCCTGCATATGGGAGTCAAGGTTTCACAGGCCCTTCTCATACATCACACACTTGAAGGAGGACACATGTCCCAAGCAGCAACTAAGGGAGGAGACATAAATGGGGAAAACAGATTGAGATACAGTGTCAGTCATGCCTGGCTCCCAAAATTCTTCACACATGCTTCTGCTAGTTTCATCGAGGGTGTTCCTTACTCTAACACCAAAATTAAAGGAAGATTGTTAGGGGGTGAGAAAGACATTTCTGTTATTTTTAAAGAGAAGAAGTTTGAGTGCACTTCTGTGTAACCATAAACCTTTCAAGCTTAAATCTTGAGTTGAATGATGAACTTCCCTCAGAAAGCTTTCCAAAGGATTTCCACTTTAATTCAGCAATTCCTGCACTTGACCTTCACTCCTCTGGATTTTCCCCACGGGTCTGCATATCCTTTCCAGCCTTCCCCTCCACCTGTCTCTCCCATTCATCAGTATAGTTCAGGGCTGGGCAGGTCAGGCAGGAAGAGCCTCCACCAATTCAGCAGGAAACTGGAGGGAGGCATCTCTCACCTCCTTCCTTGACCACCACTCCCCAGCTCAGTTGTGGGAAGAGATAACGGCAAGTTCGCCGTGGAGGAGCAGCGTGGGAGGCTGGGAGTGCTCATAATAATAGGTTGTCATTCTGAAATCAGGCTAGACTGAACCCTCAAATGGAATAAGAGGACCCTTCCCCAAAAGACGGTCACTCAATACTCCAAATCACATGCAAAATGTGACAAGTATGGTCAAAAATTAAAATCTTAAGTCTTAAGCTTTAAAAGATTGTTCATCTCAGTTCTGTTGAGTGTACCAACAATTATTTGGCACCACTGATATCCAGTACTATTGCTAAAATGATATAAAGATAAATTTAATTTTTTTTGTTTTTCCCTGTGAGAACTAAGAGACTTGCCCACTGTTCCAAGAAATATTCTCCCTCAGAGGAATTGTGGAAATAATTTAGAAAAACTTCCATCCTTGAAGGACCTGAGTTGTCTGGATAGAGAACCCACAGCACCCAGAAAATAAAGCAACATGAGACACAGCCTGGTAAAGTTTCAGAATGCTGGGGAGCAAGAGAAGATCCAACCTCTAGAGATGAGAAAGGTGTGTGTGCTTCTTTTTAAAAGATCAGCAGGGGCTGAGGGTGCAGCTCAGTGGCAGAGTGCTGGCCTAGTATGCTCAAGGCCTTGGATTCTGTTGGTACAATGAAGGTTATCAAAAAGATTGGAATAAGATTAACTTTGTAGGAAAATGTAGGCCCAATTCATTAAAGGACAAATATTTCCAATGTAGGATTCTCTATACAGTAAAACTCTTAAAGACATAGACATTCAAGGTCTCGAAGTTCCCTTCTGTGAATGTCTCTCGGGACATTTCTAGAACAAGGAAAAGGAAGACAATGGATCCATGAAAATGGGAATCTGACTCAAGAGGAAAGTATAGGAAATCCCCCAGACATTAGGGAAAGAACATTCTGGAATGACTGCTCCATCTCAGCCCAGAATCACAAAGGTCAGAAGATTCTCAGAGAGCTGTCACCTCAGAAAAGGACAGAGAGAGTGCGATGATGGAACGAGGAAGAAGGATGAATTAGTGATAAACACATGGAAAACTATGTAAACCAAAGCATGCCATAATTATTAACACAGGAAAGCAAATAGTTGTGCAAGAAGAGTTGTAATCATGACGTACTACATGGCTCATGACTAATCCTGTGACTACCATTCATATCTTTTACATAATGTAAGCACCAGATATGAATCTAAAGTATGAATTAAGCCAGGCTTGAAAGTACACACCTATAATCCGAGTACTCTGGAAAGCTGAGGTGGGAGGATCACACATTCGAGCCCAGCCAAGCAACATAGAAATTTAGGAGACCCTGTCTCCAAATTTTAAAAATAAATACATAAGTAAAAAGGGCCAGAGATGTAGCTCAGTGTTGAAGCCCTGGGTTCCATTCCTGGTACCAGAGGTGGGGGAGGGGTAGATCTGGAGGAAGGAACATGTGGAGGAAAAGAAAAGGGAGCAAGGGAGCCGGGGAGGAAGGGAAGGAGGAGAATCAGGATGCTGGTGGGTGGACAGGAAGCAATGTGCGTGTTGCTGAGGTAGCCAGCGAAAGAGACAAACCTTTGTCTTCCATGATAAAAATTCACTGAAAGTGAAAAATTGAAAAATGCATGAAAAGGAGATGGAAGGGCAGGCAAATTTGGAGCTTTTGACAGCTGTGGACCCAGAAGTAGGGTGTGCATTGGTGGTTTTCATAAGGCGCCTTGTAGAAGCACTTGGCTTTTAAGCTGTGTGCACCTGTATCTTTAATTAAATTTTTAAAACATTAAAATTTTTCCTCATTTAGAGAAATCTCCGTCCTTCTCAGCCACTGCTGTGGTTTCAGAGAGACAACACAAACAAGCAGATATATCATGAGCTTTGAGTCAGCTATATCTGGACTCAAATCCTGAAGTCATCAGCACCTAAGAAAAGTATTTAACGTTCCTGAGTCACAGTTTTCTCCTCTGTAAAATGAGAAATAGTAGGAATACGGCCTTCTTATGTGACAGTATAAAGATAACAGTGTACTAAACACACATAAAAAGCTCTCAGTAGATGTTAGATATTATTATTATGAATGACAGGGAAACAGCTATGTAAGTAGAAGAGCTCTGACTAGGAGACAGACATAGCCCTAGTGGTCAGTTTGTCTGCCTGCCCATACGAAGTGGCCACCCCTCATAACTCAACACATTATATGCTGATCGGCACACAGGAAAGTCTCAATGGCTGCTCGTAGAATCAACGAAGGAATGCATGCATGCATCCACGTGTAATCCCAAGCCTCTTTGGATATTTTGGGACCAATTCAACTACAGGGAGACTTATGGACTTAGTAACAGGGACAGAGCTTGTTGTCTTTCATGCCTTCATATTTGAATCCCAAGTTTCAGCTATGTGTGTGGATACCCAGATGGGAACACATCCTCCTGCTAGCACATCGGTCTTTGCTAGTATAACTTTCCCCAGTATCCCATTTCCCCTGGCTGCTTAGACCTGGGTCCCCCAAAGGCGCACTTATCCAGCCATGGAGCAAGCTCTGGTTTGACCTCACCTCTCTGGCGTTCCACTGTGGTGCTGATGTTCTGGACAAAAGAACCAGGGAAAGTGGGCCTGGGATTCATGCCGGGGACTTCGATGGATCCATAATGAATCCCCCCACACACACAGGTGTCAAGTCAATGTTCTTCAGAAGTTTTTGGCTACATCAACGAACCCCATGGCTTTTATTCAAAGTACAGTTAAGTGTTTCCTTTATTCTTTTGCTAGTTAAGTTATCTATTGAAAGATCTCTTTTGCTCCAAGGAATGATGATTGAAACATCTCTACTCCTAGAATTTAGTTTAAAATAGGTTGGCTGTCAAGGAAGGTTTTAAGGATTTCTTTTTCTTGTTCCTTAAATATACTTCTACTCAAAGTTATGGGCCATCTCATCTAACTGCCAACTCATGCCTATGGTATTCTGTAATATGCCCACAGTGATAGTGATAAGAAAGATAAAATAGATGTCAGTGTGGAATATGGAAAGTAAAGAATTCTTTTACTAACCTTTTCCACAGCAAGCCAAATCTTGAAGATATGGGAAGTTTCTGGACTCTTCTATATCATTAACTAGATCCCTTTTTCAAAGGGTCTATTCAATTTCAAACAAAACAAAACAAAAACACGTCTTATCTGCCCATAGTACTTTGCTTGAGTTGCCATAACAAAGTACCACAGAATGAATTACTTAAACAATATAAATTTATTTTCTCACAGTTCTGAGGGCTAAAAGTGCAACACCAAGGGACTGGCAGGGCCGGTATTTCCGAGATGACTCTCCATGGCTTGCAGACGATCGCCGTCTCTCTGGGCCTTTACATCGTCTTCCCTCTGTATAAGGACCTCCTAGGTATCTTTGTGTGCCCCAGTTTCTTTCCCTTACAAGGACACCAGTCAGATCAGGTTGAGCTCCCTTCTGATGGCCTTCCTGAGCCTCAATTTCCTCTTTCAAGACCTGTCTCTAAACACAGTCACATTCTGACATATTGGATGTTAAGGCTTCAGCATATGAATGGGGGGACATAGTTCAGTTCATTACCCCCACTTTCCCCACGCTGAATGAGTAACTGTGAGAATCCTCATGTGGAGAATGAAAGTCATGTCCCTCGCGGGAAGCAGGGACATTATTGTGTGCAAGTTTGGAGTTTGTGTGACAAATGGCAAGAAGTAGCATGCCCAGAGCACAAACTCCCAAAGAGAAGGAAATAAGAAAGAGCGAAGCCAGATCCTGGACAATGAACAGCTGGTGCCTGGGCTTTAAGAGCAGGCATGGCAAACTCTAGCATTTATAGGGCTCCAGGAGATGATGTGAATCACTGCCAGGTAACACAGGCATGGGTTTAGGACACAAAGGAGACAGTGGCAGATGCCCACCAAAGGGAAACTCTGTGCCCTTTATAAAAGGTGAAAGAATCTCAGCTCCATGCAGACTGAATAGTGCTTATTATTGCTACGCTTTATCATCTTTCAAAGAGGCCAAGCTCTAGGCTTTTTTAATGGGCCTGTCCAGGTGTTTAAGTGATAGCTTTAATTTTTTAAAATGCCGTTCAACCCAATCAAAATTCACTCACTGACCAAGTTAGATGTTCAGTCATGAGTTTGTGTCTTGTCCAGATGTTTCTGAGCTATCAAGTGACCTGAAGGGAAGAGCAAAAAGCAGTCAGCCCTCCCTATTGTTACTGGATGATGGTGTCAAGGAGATTCTGTCCAGGCTCTTAGTGTCCTGCGCAAAGAACAGGACAAGTGTGAGGAGCCACAGCAAACTGTGTCAAAGCTCAGGGTGTCTGAGAATGTGTTAAGGACATGAACCTGCTGTCCAATGCAGAGGCAGAGCAGGATATGCTCATGTAACCATGACTTAGCACAGACAAGCACATATGTATAACATGGGTAAGCCTACAAGAATGTAAATATGTGATGTGGACACGTGTAAGAGCTAACCAATAAAGATGCAGCCTGTTCTTCCTCTGCTTGCTGCCTGCCTGCTGCTGTTGTGCTGATGTATGCTTCTCCATGCTTTCTTTGGGGACCTCATAAGTGAAACTGTCCCTTCAACCTCCTTGATCCCAACCAGACACACAGGGAAGGTAGTGGGGAGGTACATTCATAGACTGTGGAAAAGAAGTACACTCTGCAGAGTGACAGGAAGGAGATAGAAGGGCTCACAGCAGCCTCAAGGATAAAGAAAAGGATTTTTTTGTAAGGAAAATTCTTGAATTGACTTCTCCCCCATGCAAATAAGGCATTGGGACAGTGGACCTATCAAAAACTCACTTGAGCTGATGCCAGGACTAAACTGTCCTATCAGAAGACTTGTTTGGCTTCCTGCCAGATGGAAATGATGGATTGAAAGTTGTACTTTTCTGGTTGGTTCCGTATACAATGCTCAGGAAGCTCAGAGTCATCCTGGATCTGGTGTCCCACACATGCTCCCTGGGTCCTTAACTTTGACAGACACCACCTATTTGTTGGACCCAGTTACCCTAATCTCCTATATCACTATGGCAGGTTCTGCATCATGAATTCAAACACTAGTGGATCAAAACCAAACACAAACACGCACAAAAATTGGGTCTGTACTCAGTATGTACCCACTACAATGGTACCTCAGTTCTCCCCCCAATTCCAGTCACAAACCAAACCAAAAGAGAACTGAATCAAATTTCCTCATAAAGTCAACACTGAACCTAACAACTGAATTGGACACAGTTCTCATCCAGCTCAGTTTGTGACCAGACTCCTGGGAAGGACCACGTTTGTGAACAAAGGTACCACTCTAGTTTTTTGCTGTTCTTCCCTAAGCAGTACAATGTAGCAACTAGGTTCATGGCATTTTTGATGCATTTAATTTTGATGTATTTAATATTATAAGTAATTCAGAGACTCTTTGAAGTATCTGAGAGGATATACATATGCTTTATTGAACTCTCATGCCATTCCATGTAAGAGACTTGAGTAAGCAAAAGGTTTGGGATCTTCAGGGTCTTGGAACCAGTCTGTCATGGATACCCAGGGATAACTGTACTCACTGCGCATGCATTGTGATTGGTTGTGTCCCCAGCACTATTCTGGGAATGAACCTTCCCAGGCCTAAGAGGGAGGCATTATTGTGCCCTGTTCTGGATGCAAAGCTGAGGTTCAGGCTGGGAGGAGCTCACCCAACGTCACGCAGCCACTCACAGGCAGAGCTGGGTTCACACCAGGGTGAAACAGCCCTTGTGTTTCCATGTGCTCCCCTCCTGTTCACACCAGCCACTCTACACATTGAGGGGACACACCAGGTAGATGAGTATTTTTTAAAATCTCCCCCTCTGTAATTTAAGGGGAAGAAAGAACAATGATTCAAGAAGCCCTAGCATGATGTGGGCATAGAAATGGTTTAGGCATCTCGGATCCCCCTCAGACCTTTCTCGCGGGAATCTGCACTGATGCATGTCAAAATTTGGATATCACTGGCCCATAAAGGCCTAAACTAGCATCATACATCTGTCTTCATCTTCAGATTACTCATTTATTATCTTTTAAACTTGGGAGGGTTGGAAGAGAAGAGAAATTTACAGAGCCAATGAGTGCGCCCTGCCCGTCCATCTGAATATCTTTCTGGATGTGCCTGAGACAAAAATGGGTGGGTGGGGACCACCTGCTCAGCACAACTTCCCCTGAGAGCTGCTGGGATGTTCAGGAAAAATTGCTGGCTACCTAGCCATGGCTGCTACTTCTCCTCCTCCTCTTCCTCCTCTTCCTTCTTTCTCTTCCTTTCCCTCCTTCTTCTTCCCCTGCCTCTTCCTCCTTTCCTTCTCCTTCATCTTCTTCTCTTTTTTTGAGATAGGTCTATGTTGCCCAAGCTGATCTCCAACTCAAGAGTTCCTCCTGCTTCAGCCTCCTGGGTAGCTGTAACTACAGGTTCACACCACCACACCTGACTCCTTCCTTTCTCTCCATAAGGAGCCAACATTTAACAAATAGTTGTGAAGATCCAAAGTGCAAAGCAGAAGAAGTGGGACAGGAAGATAATAAATTACCCACAAATCCTTCTCGATTCAGAATACAAAGCCACCACAAAGACCTATAAAAAACATGAATTTACTTACCTGGGATTGAGATATACACAGAAAAACATACACACACATGCATATACAAACATATTTATACGTACACACATACAGAATGATATGAATTTTATACATAGATTTTCCCATCAGTGTGTCTCTTCTTATCCTAGACTATAAATTTAGATGCATGCAGACATATAAGGGTATAATGTTCAGTTCTTAGAAACAAGCACAAACTAGTAACACCTCCAAATTACTGACCAGACAGGGTCTAAATCCAGTGGGCGAAAGAAGTAGCCAAAACCGCAATCTTTTCTGTTTTCCCTAGTAGCCTTCACTCGGAAATGTTCTATGCTGTTTAATTATCACTTCCCCTCCATCTCTTCCATTCTATCCTTCTTATACTCCTCATGGTCACACTTACCCAGGACCCACTGGCTAATTCCCTCATCTTTCTCTATTTTCTTCCCTTTGGTTGGTTGGTTGTTGGTTGGTTTGTCGGCTTTAGTTCCCTTTTGCTTTAAGATTTTTCCTTTTACTTGGTCTTCCAAATTATTAGCCTGAATCTTTCAGATCATAGCATCTGGTTAGAAAGTCTTCTGGGGGCCTTTTGGTTCTCCTAAGTGGGTTTACAGATCTTCCAGTCAAGCAGTATTTCCCGGGCTGCACTGCTCGATTCAGCCCGCTCTCCTTGACCTTGGCCTGGTGGTTGTAAGGTGCCCTTTCTCGTGCTGCTCTTTCTCTGTTCTTCGGGGCCCTGCCTTGCTGCTGGAATTCTGTGGAGCGTAAGGCCTGACTGCTGAGCTCACTGCCAGCCCAGAAGCTGCTGGGCTCAGGGCTGGGATGGAGAGGAAGTTGGATGAAGTCAGGCTGCGTCAGCCCCAGATGCCCTGAGAGCACTGAAAGCTGAACGTGGAAGCCACATTCTGCTGTATTTTCCTGAATCTCAGGTGCACAGTCGATGATCTAGACGCATGTGTGGTGTTTTAGTCACCACTGGAATGACGTTGAGCCTGTCCTTGAAAGCAGCAGCTTCTTCCTCCTCAAGGGTCAGTACCAGCCACGCTTCCCTGCCTGCCTCCCAGGAACCCAGCAAAGACCCCATGAAGGGTAACTCGGTTGTAAGCCAGGTGCATCACTGTGATTGCCCTCATCCCCACCCTGAGTGCAAAGCCTGGTTTTGCTTTGACTAAGGAAATAGGAGCAGAAGAGGAAACCACTTGAACAAATTCAGAAATACATCTCGCTTTCCCAATTTTTTTCCTTGCATCTTCGTTTTTGTTTTGGGCTGTTAGAGCCGAGTGTAAGACTTCAGCCCAAATCAATGGCCTCTGGTAAGTTTTGTTTACCATCACTTTTGGACACTGGGCAAGCTATTCTCTCTCTAAACCTATTCTCTAACACAGTAGCTTTACCATGGGGCTTTTGTGAAGACAGAGGAAAATGATAGCGTATTATGTGAGAAAGCCTTGAGGTATAATAAGTGGTCAGTGAAAGAGAGAAAACTACACAGTGAGACAGTTTTTCTTGACTTTACAAATAGAGAGACCTCTTTGCAATGTCTGATTTAAACTTCCCACACACCTCTTGCAGAGCAGAGGGTCTCTTTCTTGAGTTGTAAGCCATGGCCCTTAGCGTGGCTTGAGTAAGACTTTCCTCTGTCATGAATAAAAATAAAGTGAAGTGAACACTCTCCCCCACTGAGCACAAGCCCCAGAGAGACTGGCGACCGTCACTGTGTCACTATGGAGCCACGTTGAGAGGCGGGGACACACAGCACCCAGTGTCACACTAGAGGTCTAATTATAGGACCTTTAATTCACTGGCCTACTTCAGCTGGAACAGCCCCGGCACAGGACAAATAAAGCCTTGTATATTAGCACTTGGGTTGACAGCCAGCGAGTGCTTGGTGAACACCTGGCCAGTGCTAAGCACCGAGCATTAGGTAGAATCAACAAAATTAAAGAGGGGCCCGTGCTCCTGAAGAGCTCATGGTCTGTGTGATTACGCTGCTGCCCCAAACTTGCTTTAAAACATCCTCCCACACAATTTGGATGTGGAACTCTTTCTTCCTGATTCTGGAGAGTGAACCAGGACCTCTCCAGCCACTTTTTAGTATTTATTTTAAGACAGCGTCTTGCTAAGTTGTTAAGTTACACAGGTTGGGCTTGACTTTGTGATCCTCCCACCTCAGCTTCTTAGAGTGCTGGGATTACAGGCGTGCACCATCATTCCTGGCTCAGACTCAGATTTCTTTCTTTCTCTTTTTAAATTTTGCTCGTTCGTTTGTTTTTTGAGGCAGCTCTTCACTGTGTAGCTCAAAATGGACTTGAACTCACTGTGTAGCCCAGATTGGCTTCCAACTCATGGCAATCTTCCTGTCTCAGCCTCCTGAGTGCTACAGTTACAGGTATGCACTACCACAGTGGGTAACACTCTGGTTTTAATAACCTCAAGTGTTAAGTTACTCAACCCTCTTTGTTTTGTGGTTTAGGTAATTTAAGGCCTACAGAGTTTGACTTGTTCAGCAAAAATCCTATCATTAGAGGAAAATAATATCTGAAGGACAGTTTCCAAATTCAGATCTAATGAAGTTCTTTAAAATCCCATCAACTTCTGGATGCATCAGGAAAGGGTGTGACACCACTGAGTGGGGTGTGTGACACATTTTTATCCCCTCTTTTTCTTTTTCTTTCCAACATACAGATTCAGAAGAAAACCAACAACTTAAGAGAAAAAGAGACTCCTCCAAGGGAAAACGCTGGAGGGGACCTTGTGGGTCAGCAATCCCAGCACCAGCTATGGGGTGACACTCAGACCCCAGGGGTCTCCAGAAGAAACCTGGTGGCCATTATTAGGACATAGGAGCGCCAGAGCTGCTCTACCTTGGACAGAATGAGAGATCACGCTGAAAGAGTGGGAAAGAGGCGAGCTCTTCAACAGACATACAGTATATAAGACGTCCTTGTCCAAGGAATTAGAAGTTTGTAATAATTTTCTCAGTGAAACTCACCCGGAGCCTCTAAGGTGCTTCCTTTAATGGAACCAAAGGGCCCTACCAACATGACCTCCCAGTCCTCGGGACTTCACATCACCCTCTCCACTCCACCTAAGATTCAATATGCGAGGCGGTGAAGGGTCCCCGCAGATGGCCACTCACGGGGTCCACTCCCTGCTCCGACACTAGCTAGATCTGTACCTTACACATCTGGACCCACTCCAAGCCAGCCTTCCTGTCTGCGCGGTGAGGACCCTGAGTCTTCAGGAGACATCGTGAGCTGGCTGACACACAGAAGTGAAGGGCCAAGTGAAGGGCCAGGCATGAGACTGTCATCCACATAGTCTTTTCTTTTAAATAATATAATTTTTGCATACATCAGTCAGACAGAATGCATGCCTTCCAGTTACGTGGATCCAAAAATGAAATAATCTCATATTTAAGGTTTTTAAAATAAGAGTGTATGAAATCCAAATTAGATGGATATATATAGATAGAGATGGGTAAAGATGCAGAGATAGACACAAGGACAGAGATAGAGATGGATACCCAGAGGTAGAGACATATAGATAGATAGATCTTCTTTTTAAAAAAGATGTCAACTCTTCTAATCCCACCCTTGGAACTGCGTTCCCCAGGTGACTCGTGTCCTCCTTACAGCAAACAGCCATTCCTGGGCCCCTAAATAGAAGCCTCAGAAAACCTCTAGAGACCAACAGCTGCTTAGCAAAACCCTTTTTTCTGGACCTCAGCCCTGGAGAGCGCATGGTAATCACCCCGACTTTTCCAGCCGTGTCACCCCGACTTTTCCAGCCGTGGAAACCCAAATAAGGTGTCACCTTCTAAACGAGTTAGCTCTGAAATGAGTATAACATCAGTGGCCTACAGCAGGGGGTATGATAAGAGTTTGAAAGAGCTAACTTCTACAGTGCTCACAGTAGTACATGCCTGCAGTGTTTACAACAAGGACTGTGTCTTTCATTCTACCCCATCCGATGAATCACAAGCAACAAAATAATTCACTTTGAGTTCAAAGAAACCTTTGACGTAACTCAGATGTTATGCAGGTGAGGCTCTTCTCAGGAGAGAGTAACATGTGAAACACACAGTGATGCCTTACACTCAGGCTGCTTGATCAGCCAGTGCACCATAAAAAAATTCCAGATGACCATCTTCTTTCAGCCACGTGCAAATAAGATTGTTCTTCTCCTCTCCCTGCAGCAACCTCAGGCTCTTACAAGCATCATGTTTCTCTTTGTATATAATGGGCTGACATCAGAGACTTGTGCCCCACCACCAAAGTTCTTGTGTTATACTTGGAAACAGGAAGGAGGTCATTAGGGTTAAGTGAGGTCCTAAGGTGGGGCCTGACCCTCCAGGATTAGTGCCCTTGCAGGAGAGAAGATGCAGCATAGCTCAGGTACACAGAAGAAAGATCAGCTCAGGACATGGAGCAGGTGCCATCTACAAGTCACAGAGAAAGGTCCTGCCAGAACCTAGGGCTACTGATGCCTTGGTCTTAGACCTTCAGTTGCACCATTGTGAGAGAATAAATTTCTGCTTCTCAGATCACTGGGCCTGTCATATTCTGCTATGGCTGCCTGTCCAGATGAACACAGACCCCTATGGTGAGATAAGCCCCCTCCTTCCCCTGAGGCTGACAGTGAAACTCTAACATACACATCGACGAGGCTTGAGGGGCAGCCAGGTAGTTTGCATTAGCAAAATTGCATATATAACATATATATAATATATATTATATATACAAACATATATAAAAAATATATATACAAAAATAGATCTATGTGTAATATACATTATATACAAATGTATATACAAAAAATATATGTAATAGATTATATATATAAATATTAAAGACTACACTTTTGTGAAAGGCAGAAGCACAAGTAGATTTATTCATATAAATGATCAAAGAAAAAGTCTCTCTCTCTCTCTTTCCTGTATTTTCCACTGAATTTTCAGTTAGAATGTAAAATCCTGGGAACAGTGTTTTGGTTTCCCCAAGTGTTCATTTCATTCACAGCACATCAGCCAGAAAACCACAATGGTCACAAATCTATCATCGCCACCCTTGTTCTCAAAACACGACAGTGCTGAGCCCTAAGATAAATCTGTGTGCCAGAAATCCTATTTTTCAGAAGTCCAATAAAAATAACAACAGGAGATGACATGGGAGCCGTGAGAAAGTTTGCCCTCCTTTGCAAAGCAGAAGATGCTAACTTCCGGTAGACACCAGTTCCAACTTCCCCTCTTCACCAGCTCCAAGGACAACGCCAGCAACCGAGTCTGCAAAATACATGGCTGTTGCCAACATCAATAATCTCCCCTCCCCGGGGGAGTTTTCCTTCTTCACCCCCCCAGCTTCGGAAAGCATGGGCGCACCAACACCTTCGGGGGACACCATGGAACTATCACTTGGTGAGCTGAGGATAGATAAGGATGCATTTTCACACTTGTGGATAAGTAGACACTACATACGGAAGAGTGATCTCTTGTGTCAGCACATCCCTTGGGTCAGCTTCTGGCCTCTGATTCATTTAAAGGCTTTTCAGGGAGCAGGGCTCCAGGGGAGGGTGCACTTAGGGAGCAGACTTTGGCAGAAACCCAGCACAGACAGAATCCCAGGGGTGTGCAGAGGAAACATCTGCCGCCCCTGCAAGGCCGGCTTTGGGCTCCTGACCTGCAGTGGCTTGTTACTGACTCTTCTTCACTGTGGTGGAGTCTGGTTTTTCCTGTCCTCAGGGATTTTCCTGAAAATAAGTAAGCTGATATCCCCATTTGCCCTGAAGTTTCAAAACTGCCCTCTCAGATCTTGAGGATGGGTCTTCCTTCAATAATTCACAGCTAACTAGGGTTCCAGTAAAGTCACAACCGCTCCTCCAAAAACACCGGAGCCTTGAAGGACACACAGCAGGGAGACAGTGACCGGGTCCTGAGTCTCTCACATCCGGTCGCTAATCCAAGGGAAGGCCCTGCGGCTGTGACCCTTGGTGGCCTTTCATTCCGTGCCACAGTCCCTTCATCTAGAGCGATCAGAGAAAGCAGTCGCTGTTTATTGGGTTTTGTTTTTAATTACGATGATAGCAATGAACCTGTGATCGTGTCTTTCAGCAAAGAGAGTACAGTGCAGCATTAGCCATGGATGCCACTCTAGGTCTCGTCCTGCTGACCAGCAAGTGCACCCAGTGCAGCTTCTCATTTCTTCCTCCCTTTGGTCCATGGTAAGCGCCATCCCTCTCTTTCAGTCAGTGAACTTTATTATTTTAGAAATTGACATACGTACACGTGCTTGGGCTGATCCATTTGTGATCTGTACATTCGCGAGTTGTAAAATGACTGGAACCCCAGTTAGTTTTGAATTACTGCAGTAAGATCTGTCTGTGAGATTTTCATGGGACCCAAAACAGCAGTTTACAGCCTTGGCCCCATGGATCCGTGCACACCAGAGCCCTTTTGGGGAAGATGGCATCTTGGGGCTCATCTGGGTGTCCTTCCATCTCATGAGACAGCCAGAACCAGGACATCCCTCCGGTACAGCGATGCAGTCCTCTCAATACACCATAGATGTTGCTTCTGAGAATAAATGTGAGGTGTCCTTTGCCTTGTTTTTTTTTCTTTCCAAAAATGAAATATCTACAAACTGTCATGACCTTTATCTTCACTGAACTTCAGTCATAGATTTCTGGTGACACTGCAGTGGACCAGTTATGTGTCCATAACTGAAGTCTGTGGTGAATATATTAACTGAGCAGATGCTATTATTAATTCTAAGAATAAAAACAAAAGAAGTTCGGGGTGATGGGTTGTGGCTCAGTAGTAGACAGCTCACTTAGCGTGCACAGCACTGTTCCATTACGGCCCTTCCACAGACTAGAGACACCCCAACCTCAGATTTCAAGTCACCCAGTTAAAAGATCGTAAACAAAGGTGATCTTGTTCATAATATCTTTGTTTAAAAGATCAAGCATTGACAGGGAGCTGGGAAGATGGCAGATCAGTTAGCAGCAAAATAGAGACTGTCTCTAAGATAAACAGCTCAGATGCTGGTATAAAATATCCTAAAGAAGCTAGACAGAAGGAGATGAATCCTCTTGACCCAGGAAGAAACTAAAGGGAAAAGGAAAAAGAGGAGAGAAAAAGGGGGAAAAAGGAAAGAAAAGAAAGTCGTGGATGGAGGACTGTAGCCAGATGCACTCTCACTGAGCTGGTCTCATTGTGTATGAAAAGCCACTGGAATCTGAAGACACAGTGAAGCTGGGGGTTGGCGAGCCTAAGGGCTTCAGCAGGAGAATGCAGTTGCAGAGCGGGGTGGTGGAATGGAGAACAGTGCTCGGCTGGGAGATCTGTGCTGGCTTGCAGTGAGTGTGGGGAGATCAGTCCTCCTGAGAGAGTGGGCGACTGGCCAGGTGACATTTTGGAGTCAGGCAGGTTAAACCCAGAGCCAGAACTGCAGTGGCTTCATTCAGCCACTCAGAGCAAAGGGCAGATTGGTGAGAACTGCTTGGACTGAGTCCCACCTCTGTGCGTGATCCAATAGCAAAGACTAAGTCTCCCTGAAGTTATACCTAACTGGCCCCATCCACGCAGCACACACTAATGTGGTGAAGAATCCCAGTGCTTGACCAGCTCAGAAGGGAGGGGCCAGCTTACCGTGCCCCTGCTTGTACTTCAGTGGTCATCAGCAGACCAGGGAGGTCAGCAATCCCTAGCCAGCATGCTTCAGAGTAATTGTAGCCAATACAGGAAGTGCTGGGGACCACTCATCTGGAAGAAACCAGAAACACGACAAGAGGAAGAAACAAAAGGAAGCCTCCAACCCCCAACCCAAACAATACTGGCCCAGGAGAGTTAAACACAGAAGCAATCGAGGGCAGCAAACCTGCAGTATTGGAAGCAGCATCAGCTGACATAAAGAAATATCTTTGTGACATTATAGAAGAACTCAAAACAGAAATACTAATACAAGTAAAGTAAGACATAAGAAGATTAATAAAAGAAATGCTAAACACCTCTAAAGAAGACACAGATGGAAGAATGGAGGAACAAGGAAAAAGGAGGGAAACCTTCAATGAAGAATATTTTAAAAAACTCAAGTACATGAAACAGATTCAAAGAGATTACCAGGAAATTAAAAACTCCATTGAAAGCTGGCAAAACTGCTTGAAAGAAACTAAAGATAGACTATCAAAACTTGAAGACAGGTTTGCAATGTGTGATTGTGAAAGGAAGGATCTCTTAAAAATAACAAGGAACCAGGAAGTAACACTACAAAGGCTAGAAGACGACAAAAGGATCTATAACTTAAGAATAAAAAATGTGAGTAAAGAAGCAAGGGTAAACACAAATGAAACACAAAGGCTATTTACAGAAATAATTAAAGAAAACTTCCCAAGCATAGTAAAAGGAAATGATATCCAGATGTATGAGACATACAGAACTCCAGCCAGCTATATCCAAAATAAATCTATACCCAGACATATAATAATCAAGATCCAGAAATACAACACAAGAAGAGAATATTAAAAGCTGTCAGAGAAAAGAAACAGATCACCTATAAAGGAAAACCCACCAGAATCACAATAGACTTCTCAACACAAACCATCAAATCAGGAAGAGCTTGGAGTGAAGTATTACAAGCCCTGAAAGAAAATAACCTCCAATCCAGATTGATGTACCCTGCAAAACTATCTCTCAAAATTAATGGAGAAACAAGATGCTTCCATGACAAAGAGTAACTGGGGGAGTTTGTGACTAACAATCCAACCCTACAAAAAATACTGAAGGACATTCTAGAGAGATTTTTAAAAAAAGACCAGTTTCAATAAAAGCGACAGAGGAGGCTTACTGAGTGGGGTAGACAGTGGAATGAAGGGAAAAGCAGACAACCAACAGCAGAACAATAGCATGGCAGAGAAGACTGGCCATAATTGCTAATATGGATGGCCTCAATACACTAATATAAAGAAACACAGAGTGGATCAGAAGATAGTAGCCAGAAAGATGCTCTATATAAGAAATACATTTAACCTGAAAGAGGGTTTATGGACTGAAAGTTAAAGATGAGAAAATAATGCTCTATGTGACAGGGAACCAGAAAAAAGTGGGAGTAGCTTGCCCATCAGCTGCAGATTGGTTGGAAAAACATAACACTTTTATACAATGGAGAACTACTCAGCTATAAGGAAGAAAAAACTTGAGACTCTTATAAATAAATGGATACAATTTGAGACCAAGCTCAGGGGTAAAAAGGTTCAGAACCACTTAGGTAAATACGGGGTTGCCTCCCTAACCTAAAAACTAAAGGAGTTAGTGGGATACAAAATATACAGTGCACCCTGTGAAAGTGAAAGGGGAGGAATTATCCAAATAGGGAAGACAGAGGACATTGTTAACTTTGTATCATGATTTGAAACCCATATTGCTTTCATTGCCCTATTTACTTTGGTTATATTCTGTTCCAGTGTGTCTACCTGTACTAGATTTGAGGGCATAGACAACTATTCCAAAAATAGCAAGGTACTATGATAAACATTTTAAATCTCCTATTAATTTAATCTGAAACTCTGTATTGCTTTCACTGCCTTGTTTTGACTGATGTTATTTGAATCTGTCTTGTTCAATCACTGTCTTGTCTTGACTGATTTTATTCAAATCTGTTATGTTTGATAGTATCAAGTCTGAGAGTATAGGCAACTACTCTGAAGACAGTAAGATTCACTCTGATACCCATTCTGGTTTGACTATTACCCTCTTTTGAAGTTCTGTGTCTCCAATGTTTTGTTTTTATTGCTTTTATTCCATATTCCTGTGTTCAATTTTATTGTACCTGATGATATGAACAATTCTATTGAAGATAACAAGAGACATCATGGTAACTATTGCAGAGCATCTTGTATGTGGTTTTAAATTGTATACTATGTCCATCCTTTTGTTTTGAATGACCCCATTTTTTTTCTTTTCTCATTTGGTTTTATTCTTTTCAAAATAAAAATAATAAAAGATCAAGCATTTTCTTATAGTTCATGGAAAGAAAATTCTTCATTTCAGTTCCTGGATGTAGTTTTAGGGCAGATTTTCATTGATTCCTAAAGATGCCTAAATTAGCACTTGTACTGCCACTTCTTTTCCAGATCACAGAGCAAATTTCTTTCCTTTCTAGGACACAGTCTAAAGCTGAAAGTTCTGGTTCAGCATCAAGAATCAGCCTGACACTGATATTTATTCTCCTTGAATCTGTTTCCTCGTCTATGCCATGTGGTTAATAGCAGGTGTGTTATCTAGTTATTGGGACTATTAAATGAGATGATGTTTCTCAAAGTCAATGAAATTAAACATCAGTTAAGACGGTCAACACACCACCCTCAGTATACAGGTTCCTCGGTGCAGTCCTATTTTTCCCTTAAATTTCACTCCAATTTCAGTAAACAGTTGGTTCTTTCTTTGGCAAGGAATTAAATTCTGCTTTCTCTTTTGACACATTTTTTAGCAGCAAAGTGACTTAGACTAACTGGGAAATTTTTCAAGAAACAAGTCAGCTGGTTGCTTCTCCCTTTTGAGGCACCATCTGCGAAAGAGGGCAACGGGGAAAGGTATCAGCCATGGACCTTGCTCTCAGCCTTCTCTGCAGAGACTTGTGGGAAAGGGTGTCCTGCAGGGTTGGGGGAAGGGTATCCTAATCTTCATACATAAGCTTTCCTTCTGGAAATAGCAATAGAACACCCAATGTAGTCATTGCGTTATGCTGAGATAAATACTTAAACAAAATTGAGTAAATTTTGCAAGGATTAGTTACGAATAACATAAAATATAACATAAATATATTGTTCTTTATATTTTCCAGGTGAAACAGAAGTTTTAATATGTGCTTGGTATGAGATCCATTTTCTTGAGCATTTCTGACTTATCATTGGAACATAATCTAATCCTAGACTGATTTCCCTAAGGGATTAGTCAACATTTATTTTAATGCCTTTTAAATCTTTGGGTTCATAAAATCTTACATCTCTCAATTTAAACCAAATCTTGATTTCCTGGAAATCCTGGTTAATGTCAACAATCCCTTGAATCTTTAAAGAGTGGCTGGTAACTCATGGAAAATATTTGAAGCAGATTAATTCTCAGTGACCACGGCTTCTCCACATGGAGAACAGCATACCTTTCTCTTTGTTTATTCACACATTTTAATGAGGAAAACAAAAACAAACTTCTAAGTTACTCAGTTACAAAATATTTCCTGAGCACTTCCCATTTTATGAGACTGCCATACCGATAGACTAAATTACTCATTTCAGTTAATCCCTTGAATCTAAACGGTACTAATAATTCCTTTGTTTTCCCTCCCTGTCACTGTTTAAAGATTGCACGTACATTCATTCATTTGTAAATGCTCTTCAGTGCATTTCTGTTCCAGTTTTCAAATCAGGCTGTCCAAAAATGGAAGGATGAATGAGACTTTAAAATATATACGTACCAAAGCATATAGATAGAGATCTGTTTATACTCATGTGTAAATATTTGCTTTACCAGTTGGATCACAAACTTAAAATTAGCAAGGATTACATGTATTGCATTTATCATGTCACTTGCTCTCTCCTATCTCTACTAAAATAATGATCTGCATGTTGGGAGAAGAATAACCAGCTCTGACATACTGTAGTCGTTCTGGATAGCAGAGTACCAGGGCTAAAGAGCTGACCCAAACCTACAATATTTAAACAGAAGCTTTGACTGCATAAACCTGGCATTAGTGGGTGCAAATGTGCAGCATCAGCCCTACCATCGTTACCAACATTGTCACCACCCAGTTACAATCACCTGGGAACTCCTGGCAGACCATCCCGGGGGAGCTGGGAGTCTCTGCAGCTCACTCCACTCATCTGTATTTCTCTACCCATGGTGGAGACAGGGAGAGGAGAGATGGAGGCGAGGACACCCATAGGATCTCACCCCATCATCTTTCCCCCACGGTATTGAGAAAGACCCTCTAAATCTCCTCCTTTGGAATCGGTAGAAACGTGGAAAATGAAGGGAAAACTTGTCATACAACAAGTAAGCAAACATTTACATGTGAACATAGACTACTTGTGTCCTAATCCATATATACTCCCTATCTATACTGTAGTGCATGTATTTTTCATATTACACTCACATTGTGTAATTTTTAATATTATATTGAACAGCTTAGTGAAAACCTGGAACAGAGATGCACCATAGAGCATCGTGAAAGAATGAGCAAGAGTGCAATCTCTAAATAATAGTAACAGGAAGGGGTAAAAAGGGTACAGAAAGGAAGAGGCGTGCAATTCATAATGCGGTTCATTTAACCAAGAGAACCCTCAGGGAGGATGACAAGGGGGTGGGGGAGAGAAGAGCAGAAGCAGAAGAGGACCCCTGGGAGGGACCTTGCCTGGACACTGATCCAAGTGTCCTGCAATAGAGAGAGGGTTGGAGTTCATCACAAAGGTAAGCTTGCAGGGCCCCCACAACACCATGTTCTAAAACAGCATTGATCGGCTCACCCAAAATGAGAATCCTTCAGAGTGATTGTGACACCACATCCTGCTAAATCTTCATACTCTCCCTTACACACTTTTAAAGAACTTGAAGCTGGGCCTAAAATTATATAAGAAAATCTTTGGAGATTTTGATTTGCTGCTTGAAAAGCAAAGCCATGGTTACAAAGACTGCGCCCCTGACCGACCACCAGGCAGAGAGCATCTCCGTAGGAGATGACTCTGCAGACAGACAGGTGCACGCTGCCAGGAGACAGACTTCCCAAGCTCAGTGCAGTCTGTGGCCTTATTCCCCCTGGTCACATGCAGGATGCCTTTGAGTCGGGACAGTGCCAGGGCTGTCCGGTGGACAGCAGCACTGATGTCAAGGGCAAGGGCCAGCCCTGCAGATGCCACACGAAGATGGCAATGGTCCTCAGTGGGGAACCTATGCTTGGTTCTATCTTCCAACTAGAGATAGAGACATCAGATCACCCACCCTGCAGCTCTAGGTCACAACACATAGCGGGCACTGGAATTCCTCAGGCTGCGTGTTGAAACTAAAGACCGTCCCTGTCCTCCCACTCCCCATTAACACGGCCCTGGACTCCTCACACCTGGGATGGACCCAGCATTCTGCATTTCAGTTGGTCCTTCTAGGCCATTTCAATGCAGGTGGTCTAAACACTTGGGAAAATAATGCAGACACAGCCAGTGTACATTTTTAATGCTATGCCATGTCTTAACGTTTGCCAAATATTAGTCATTCTATAATGTTTAATCCTAGGAACCAAGCACTGTACTGCAGACTAAAGCTGTAAACACTACAACAATTTCAAGGAAAGTGTGTGTGCGTGGGAGAGGGGTAGAGAAAGAGAGTGATACAAAAGATAAACTATTCAAAATCCCTAAAACATGGGCCAGTATAACTGTGTATATTGACTGAGCTCTGTCTGTCCTGATGTCAAGGGATGAGAAATATATTTCTATTTCTAAAAACGATTGCTCCGGAGCCTGGTGCAGTAGCACATGCCTATAGTTCCAGCACTTGGGCAGCTGAGGCAGGAACACTGAGATTTCAAAGACAGAGTGGCCTTCGTAGCAAGACCTTATCTCCAATAAAATGCATAAACTCCTCACAGGAGGGAAATGAGTGTGCTAATGTCCAGGCATGCAACTGTATCAATAATCCAGAGTGACATCCTGGAGATCAACAAGCCAATTCGTATTTTAGAGGACTAGTTATTCCTGATGTCAGCCTGAAAAAAATATTATTTAGAAAATCAATTTGTTGACATTTCTTGAATTCCTACTATCTGCTTCATAGCCATGCAACCAAAGGTGTGGCTAAAGTCACCCAGGTGAAACTGAAAACTGTGTACATCAGAATCACCAGTTGTTCAACTTCTAGGCACCTCCAGACAGGAGCAGAAGGGAGCCGCAGAGACATGCATCAGCTGCCTCTCTCTGGGCTTCCGTTCAAGGGCTGATTGCAAAGTCACAGTCAGATGCAGGAGCCCAAGGCAGCCTCTCCAGTGTCGCCCACCGTGCCTGTAACACATGGCCATTCAATCAATATTTGTCACATGAATTAATTCTCTGACACATTGCTCTTTTGACATAGAGCATTTAAATCTCCTGAATTCTCACACACAAGAAAAGGAAATTTGAAATTTTGGGTCCCATTCTAAATTGTCTCCTTACCTTTGTTGGTATGGATAGTCACTGACACTTACTTTTCCACCGTGGTAACTTAAGTATATTAATGACAACGCGAAAGTTCTTTCAGGGCCCTGAATGTCTACTCCACGCACGTCCTGCCTGTGTGGCAGCCCAGGAGGCTGCTCTTGTCCGTCCTGCCCTCTGAGCCACCTCCTCCAACTCCAGGGCTCCACTCACTCCCATGAACACAGGCCCGTCTGCCTGCAGTCTGGGCTTTCAGGTGGCTTATTTGTCCAAACCAGGGGCCTAAAGGATGATGAAGAAAAGGCTCAGGTCCAACGCTGCAGGACCGCCTGGCTGAGGATTGTTCTTGGGTAGAGTCAGCTAAGATGATTTCATAACTCTTCCTTCTTCTTTTGAACTCACTTGGGAACTAAGAACGACTGGTTGGGCCCTCTCCTCAGCTCACCTCTGCCCTAAGGAAAAAAAAAAAAAACAAGCAGAAACATTTAGAGTTCTTAAGAATCCTCCTCAGCAATCCCTCCTATCCTACTTGGCTATCTCAGGCACTATTTTGAAACTTGCCCTAAGGTGTCACCACTTCCCAGAAGGACCAGCCCAGTCACTGGGGTGAAAACAATTTAGTGTGACCCCACATTTGCAAAAGACAAAACTACTATCTGCTTCACAGCCAGGCAACCAAATTTGTGGATAAAGTTACCCAGGTAAGACTGAAAACTCCGTATCTGTCGGAATTGCAATTAGCTCATTGACTCAACCGCAGACGCAAGACAAAGCAGACTCCTGGATGCCAGCAGTCAAGGACGCCAGCTCCGAGCTCTTTGTACTGCCTGCTTCTCCCATGGTCCGCTCTTCTTTGACCTTTCCGTGTGTCGGGGAGGATAACATTGTGGAAAGCCACCACAAATACAGACTAAATGACACGAAGCCATTGCCAACATACTACATAAAGATGGGGCAATTTAACAATAGTCATAGCTTTCTTCTGGAAAATGGATGAAAATAGTATTGTAAGACAAGCTTGCATTTTTTTCTTCTCCTTTTCTACTTCTTTATACAATAACTTTAAAGATGCATTATCGTTACTTCTATAGAAAAAGGCCTGAAAAACTCTTTTCATTTAGCTTTCCACAACGATTTGATGGTAAACACATAAAAGCAGGAAAGGAGCTTTTTATCTCAGACTCTTTAAGGCGGAAGAGACTTCAGAGGTCATCGTGTGCACTGGTTCTCAAACATTGTAATGCTGGTCCCGCTCTCAGAGATTCTGACTGTGCAGATGGGGAGGAACTCGGGTGCAAATGTCCACTGAAGACGCTCCCAGGGTTGCTCTGCTATCCAACCAATGTGGACAAACCTAGTCCAAACATCTTATTTTTTACATATGGTACCAGAGGCCCTAACGACTAAGTGAGTTATTAAAGACTCACTTAAATTGCTTGGAAGCAAAATGAATATTTTTAGTTATTCAGCAGACATTAATCACGGGTCTACCATGTGCACTGCTAAATAGTGGTCATGGCAGTACGGAGCCAAATAAGACCCAGAGTTTATGCTTCGCATCTTACCAAGTCAAAGCAAATAACCATCTGAGTGTTAAATGAGAGAGTGCATACTAAAAGCACACGCAAGCTAGAACATGTCGCACAGATAGAATGTGTCATTGTTTCTTCTCTACACTCAAACGTAGAATTCTATCTAAAGGAAATATCTCTGCCTTGGTTTTTCTTTTTGAGAACTAGTGGTAGCTTTTGGCACATGATGGAACAACGGAATGCTTCCATATCACTAGTTGAGGAAGACTGATCAATAACTTCCCTCACTCAGCCAAACAATCCCCTGAGACACCACCCCTCAAGTCTCAGAGGACATGCTTACCAGGGCAAGAGGGAGACAGATGACAACACGAGGGCCTTCAGTTTTGCAAACCCTTCTGCTACCCTCTGTGGAAGACACAAGACAACAACAAGCCCTTTGTGTGGGCTAAAAGTCAAAATGTACATTTCATTTCCAAGTCCCTGTTTTTGCTGAGCTGTCCTCTCCACTGCCCTTTGGACTCACGCTTGTTCTGCTAGCAACCTAGGCCCCTCTGAAGCCTACACGGTTCTGGGCATCTGCCAGACAAGACCCAAATGCCTTCCTGTCCCTACAGCCAGCACTGGTGCACTGACTCCCTGACAGAATGTTCTAGAAGGTTAGCCAGGGCAGTCACATTCCACTGGGTGCACACAGGCACACACGCGGGTGACTCTGGGCCTTGCTGATACCTCAGACAATTCTGTATTCCAGGTTTGCTTTGAGCTTTTGTATGTCTTTTCATGTGCCATTTGGCAGTGTCTCAATTCCATGGGAAACAAACTTTGGATTTCTTTCATTTTCATCCAGATCCTCTTGTTTCCCATTTTTGGCAGAATTTTTTACCAATAGACCCCTAAACAGCAACTCTGTAGTTATGAATAGTTTTTTTGTTTTGTTTTTTTGTTTGGTTTTGTGTCACTGAAATAAACACCAACTAACTAGTTGCTCCTTAACTGACTGAGGGGAAATCCATTTTTTATGGAGAATAAATAATAGAAGAGAAAGTCCTTTCAGACAGAGCCACCATGTTCAATAAAGAAAGGTGAAGGATATTATATTTTGGGGTGATTCAAGAAAATAATTATCCTTTTCCAAGAATTATCTTTCCATCCTATTTTCTGGGGAAAAGGCCTAATAGATGGACCACACGTCTCACAGAAAATGGCCTCTCCTGTTCTTGTTTTTATGAAAGAGCATGGACACAGACACAGGCTTGAGTTCCCAGAAGAGAATTCCTTTTGAGTTCAGAATGTTCCGCTTCCCTACAGTGGCTCTTAACTTCTTTATTCCTGTCTGTATCCGGGATGAAATAAATGTAAGTACGATTACCTCAGATGAGGATGTGGCGGAAACGCTGGTCTCATGACGAGGCCTCCTCTCTTGGCGTTTCAGTCACATGTTTCCTCTCAGAGGTCAGTTCTGGAGGGAGATGATCCTCCTTGGTGACAATGTCTCCAATCTGTCCCTCATCAGAGCCAAAGCCTTATCTCAAGCTCCCTCTCAAAACACTACCTACCAAGCATCTGCAGCCATCTTTCAAGCTCCTTTCCTGTTTACTGCCTCAACACTGGGAAATGGCTCACTGAACAAAGGCCTCCCTCAAGGCCAAGCAGTGTGGGACAGGCTAATAGATATTCAAGCCAATGTCTTTCAAACGTTATTGTGAATCATCTTCCCCTCCTTCCTTCCCATGCTTCAGTCCCCTTGCTGGCTCTGAATTGTCGCCTTTTGTCTCAGACCTCAGCTGCCTCCAGTTTACTGCATGTGACTGCAGTCGTCTTTGTCTCCTTTATCTGCTTCACCATGTCCCATTTTCCTAGCGGATCTGGCACCCACTTTTCCACAACATTGTTCTTTTGTTCCAGGGGTAGAAAAAAAAATTTCTGGAGACAGCAGAAACCCATTTCCAGAGGCCACGGGGTGACATCCTCTCTCACCTGATCTTTATTCATATCTCATTTTTAATTGCATTTCTCTCCCATTTCTCAAGCACCATACGCCTCCCTTCCTCCCTGACAGGAAGGAACATTTTATTTCTCATTCAAAACGCTTTCCTCCTGATCTCGGTTCTTCAGAAAGCTCCAGAGCCCCCCTGTTACCTGTTGGCTTTTCTCATGTTGGTTGATCTGTTGGCCTTGCTATAGTTTATTACCTTTTCAGCCTTTTTCCCCCTTCCTCTTTCCAAACTTAGGCCAGAACTTGCAACCTGCTGTCTTTTCTCATCTTCACTATCATTATCTTCAGACCTAGTCTCCCCAAAATGGATTTTTTTAACCATGCTCTTTAAAGAAACAAAGAGAATTATGTGATGGTTTCCACTGTCGGAGCGTCTGAGGCTTTGTTTGAGCGAGAGCTTCACATCCAAAGCTAAACCTTGACTTAACGTACAAACTCAATTGACGAGAGGAGTGCCCAGGCCCAGGCCCACCAATCGGCCGAGGATACAATCAGAGGGTTATTGGCAGGTATCTTCTTATCTCCCTGGTGCACTGAAAAAACTCAATTCATTAAAATAATAAAAAAAGATCTCGGTCCCTCATGTGAGCGGCATGTGATTTTCCGTGAACGTTCGGCTCAGAAGGCACGGTGCCTATTATACATTCCATTTATAAATCAAACGCCCCTCGTCCTGCGGCTGCACGCTGACATGCCAGCGAGGTGTGGGTCAGACGCACACACTTCCACGTGAACGGCAGATGAAGGCAAAGAGACGGGGAAGCGGCTCTTTTTTTGCCCCCCTTTTCCACCAGTAATAGGCAGCTCGAACGTTAAAATTGGGCTGAGACTCCAAAACCAAAGTCCCGTGAACCACAGCAGCAAAGAGACTTGAGATTAAAGGCAGGAGCTGTCTGTTCCCTTGGAGCCCTTGCCTTTCTTTCTTCCCCTTCATCATGTTCATTGGGAGGGAAAGGATGTGCGTGTGTGTGAATTAAAGAATGTGTCTAGGGAAAGATCGGGGGCGAATCTGGCCCAAGAAAGTCTTTGGTCTCTGAAACCTGGGAAGGCGACTTGGGCCTGGGAGTCTGGGGCTGTGTCCATGCCCAGGGGTGAAAAGAGAGAGGACGTTCAGGTTGGCAGTCGGAAGGCCGTGGGGAGCCCTGCGGAGTCCCAGCTCCATGAAGGCAACAGGTCCCATGCAGCCCAGCCACCTTGTGGCCACCTTGGCCGGCCTGGCCCCTTGAGGGACTGATGTTCTGTTACAACCTCCCATCCATGCCCAAGATCCCCTAGGCACACAACTGCATTAAGAAAATCCGCTTCCTACCAAACAAGCTGGGTCATAATTTCCCACCCCTGTCTCTTGGTCCCCTTTCCATCACTTACAATCCTATTCTCTCTCTTCATGAATAACAGAGAATGAAGTGAAACAGATGGTAAAGAAACAAGACCTCTACTTGCAACCTGCATTCCCTCTGGACTTCATTTTCCTCTTTTAATTACCTACTGTACCAGCTAAGAGGTAGGGAAAAAAGGAATTGAGGGGTCTAGAAGACAGCAAAACAAAAATGTGGTTCTAAAATTATACATGATCGGGAAATGGTCACATATTACGGGGATTGACCCCATGTACAAATGAGGAAAGGAAAGCATAAAAACGGTAAATACAATTTTTTTACTTATTTCTTCGTATGTCATATCTTAAGACTTCCAGACCTCTAGGCGTCAAGCTGTTGCAAAATATAGAATAAATAATTCAGTAAAATCCCCTATAAAAGAAAAAAAGTGAAGATGATTAAGAAATAGAATACAACTAATTATTTTCCTTGAAACAATGAAATCTTGTCAAAATAAGGAGACCATCAAATGATAAGCCAATGGGACTTTACATAACATGTCTCCCCCAAGGGACAAATCTAGAGTAGAAGTCTAGAATGCAGCTAAACTGTAGGATAAATGGGCTGTTGTGTCAGAATTGTTTCATCAGAGGGTTTAATTGTTGTAGTCTTTTTAAACTATGAGTTGATATTCAAATAAGTATAGTTTAGTTAGTATAGTTTAGTATAGTTTTCAAAAATACAGATTTTACAGAGAGGTTGAGCACAATATCAAGAAATGAAGTCCAGGCACATGAACTTGAAAACTGTAATATTTTCAGATAGTTCTCATGTAGTAGATCAGACGTCAAGAACGATTGGAATGCTGTCTTGGCCCATATACAATTTAAGGGTTTTACATAATACATAATAAATAATAATAATAATAATAATAATAATAATAATGTGCAACTGTTTGAACAAAGAAGTGGCCTTCTGTATGAGTTTTTCTCTGTAACCAAGAATGAATGAGTGTTGTCACCTGGTTCCCTTTTACCATGTGGCATGTGCCTGGGTGGCAGAATTGAGAAGGGAAAAGTGAATCGCCCATTCCCCATAGGGAAGTGACCTGGACCCACCATTAAGAAGGTGAGCCTTGTGCAACCTGCCTGGGTGAAGCATGGCTCCTACAATTCCAGGCAATGTTTCTTATTGTTTTCATTAAATGCAGTACTAACTTGAAGCCAATTTTCTTTGATTGTGCATAACACATACCTCCTGATCATTTTTATCATAGCAACTGATACTGCTTTTTAGGGTAGTTTTTAGTTTTTTAATTAAGTAAGTATAGATAACATGTTTTCATCTGATTTTGCAAAGTCAGCTTTGCCTTAGCTGGCAACTTCAGAAACTGCATAAAACAAATGGTGATAGTTATAGTAGGATAAAAATAAATGTATTAATATTTAAAGTAGCTAACTTCATTAAAAACAATATTTAGACAATGTCTTAGTTACTGTTCTCATTGCTGACACAAAAATACCCAACACTCATAGTTAAAGGGGGAAAGGTTTATTTAGTTCACAGTTTGTGGAGGTTTCATTCAGAATGTACTGACTCAAAGGCAGGATGGCACATGGCAGAGGGGCAACTGCTCACGGCAGCAGAAGACAGCAAATGCACCAAGACAGAGGTTGGTAGGGGGAGGACAAGCCTCTTTTCCCCCTTATATTGTATGCAGGCTACCCACCCCAGGGCTAGTGTAGCACTCACACCCTTAATCAGGATTGGGTCATGAATCAATCTCAAACTCTAGATTCTGCTGCCCTTGAAAGGCCACTGCCATGAGCACATGAGGCTTTGGGGAGACATCCAGACACAAACCGTATCAGAAAATATGCTCCCCATTTGCTCACAAATGGGCTATAACCATGTAAGAAGACTTTACCCCCAGAATGTCGTGTATCTAAATGACAAGTATAAATTGCAACATTAACCATGTTTTTCTCTTTAAAAAACTGTGTGCGATCTTTACTGAGATATTTTCTTAACCCACTAACTTAAGTCTGCATTGTTCTTTCAAGTTCTTGACAACAGATTGCATATGCAATACACAGAGCTTTATAAAGTCATAATTAGTTTATACTGTGATTCAGTCTGGTATTAAAGCATTTAAACAAACACATATCCTTGGAATCAGTCACCAGCATAACTGTAAAATGCCTCACAAAGCCTCAATTTAAATGTTTCTATGGAAAAATGAAAAACTTAAGGTACAGAGAGATGAAATGCTCAGGTGAGTCAGCTGGGATAAGAATCAAGTCTCTCAACTGTGAATCTACTGTTTTTCCCAATGAATCATGTTGCTTTGGTCTTACTAATTAGCAGGACTCAGATTAATTACAAATGAGAGATATAAGCTTGTATTTGAGAAATCTGATTCACCAGCTTACAAACAACCTAAGATGTGAACAGAAGAAAGAGACCTAAACAATAGACAGCACACAGTAAGGGACAAATTTTATCTGCCCAAGATATAAAGGGGACCCCAACAGGTATGGTTACTGGCATGCAAAGAGGCAGAGATTTTCACAGCTATAACTGTCTTCCTGATTAGTCTTTCATTTCTACCCATTTAGTAGATAGTTTAGATTTGAACCAAAACACAAAAATTCCCTTTCTATAACAACTCAGGGGCTGGGGATTTAGCTCAGTGGCTTAAGCACCTGCCTGGCAAGTGCGAGGTCGTGAGTTCGATCCCCAGTACCAAAAAAAAAAAAAAAAAAAACCTCAGGAGGTTCGTTTCTTAGTTCAGCATTTATCTTCATAGAATAATAATTTCTAGAGTGTACCTAAGTTACATCTTGTGTAGTATATATGCTGTTAGGTAGTTATTACTGAGATTTTTAAAATGTCAGATACAACTAGGAAACTTTGAGATAGTTTTCTAAAACAGAAAATTTAGCAGCAATCCTTGATTTATCTAAAATTTGAATTTCAAATGCACCAAAGTTTTATATAGGGTTAACATTTTCAAATAGTTGAAATGTTTATTAATCAATAATTGTCTCTGACTGAAACCTGTTTGCTAGAAGCAGTCTTGAGGACTTTCAGCTCCTTATTTTATGTCAATGCTATATTTCAGTGACAAGTTTACTTGAACGAAATGAGTTTTCTAGATTAGACATCGATGATTTCTTTCTCACCTTAGGAACTAAGGATTTAGCTTCTTTTCATACCCTTCTGCAACTCATCAACATATATATGCATACTTTCATATATAACATATGCATGTATCATGTATGTATTTCTGTACTTAGGACTTTTACATGTATGTATAAGTGCATGTGTACTTTCTTACCCTACTATTCTCCTAATACGTTTGTATCTTATCTTTCAGTTAGTTCCTGTTTAGTGTTTGTAGTGTTATTATTATGTTCATACTAGTCTTAAATCAGCAACTTCATTAAGTTGACTTGAAGGTGCTTTTCTCCCCCATATTTCAACATCTCTGAAAACTGAGTGTATCTTTCAATTGCTCTCAGTCCTAGTAATATAGTTTAAAGCTTATTAAAAATAAAAAAAGGATTCTGTGACCCCAGAGTCAGTTAAACAGATTTGCTCAAACATCTACGAGAACAGCGCGTGTCTTTAATTACCACGAGCCTTTGGGATGTAGTTACCGCTGCCATGCCGAAGTTGCTCAGAGCTGTTGAGAGTGTCATCACTTGCATGGTTGGCACCGCACGTGTTGGGTAAAAGTTCCACATAAAATATCTTCAAGAAGAAATGGTATTTGTAACAGAGCTGTAGAGCACACAGACAAAAGAAGGAGTAGTAGAGAGCAAACTTGCTATTACCAAAGTAAATGTTTGTCAGTGGAAGAAAACCAGCAGTTCAACATTTACTTGCAAAGCGTAACACAGTGCTTTATGAAATCTAAGAAAAAGATGCCCCAGAATAGAAGACACTGTGTCACGTTGGTTAATGAGAATGTTGAAAGGAGTCTCTACTACAGCAAATGTAACTGAAGACACAGGAACACACCAAAACCCTCAGTGCAGATAGAAGATGCATTAATGTGACGAGAGACAGATGCCACTGGTCCACACAGGGAGAGAGAGAGATTTATAAATTGTTTTTCTCATGACTTCTATTTTTTTCTATTGTTCTATTTCTCTCTCTCTCTCTCTCTCTCTCTCTCTCTCTCTGCTTTGCTTCATGTTTTTTTTTATTTCTTTTTGTTTTGAGACAGAATTTCATTATGTGATTCAGGCTGGCCTTGAACAAACTCTATAGCCAGGGTTGGTCTCAAGCTCAAATCCATCCCTCTGTCTCAGCCTCCTCAGTGCTGGGGTTACAGGTGTGCTCCGTCACACCTGGCTCCTCTGGTCTACTTCTTTTCCTGGGATCCCTATTATTTAACCATGGGAATTCCTGAAGTAACACGAACTTTTTAAATTTTTTCAATTTTCTATTTTTGCCAAATTACTTTTTTCGAAATTTCCACTATTTTATCTTTTTTTTTATTTCTGCAATCATATGTTTAATTTCAAGGGTCATTCACATTCTCAGATTTTTTATAGTACTATATTCTTGTTTCATAGCTACAATGACATTTTATATTTATGAAGTCATTTTTGCCTCACAGTTTTGTTTTTTTGTTGTGGTGATGGTGGTTTCATTTGGTTGGGTTGGGTTTTGTTGGTTTGGTTAGGTCAGGTTGGCTGGGTTGGTTGGATTGGGTTGGGTAGACTGGGTTGGACTGGATGGGTTGGGTGTGGTGGGGTGTGGTTGGGTTAGGCTGGGTTTGATCTGCACGTGGCTTTGCTTCCAAAATCCTTTGGCTGTAATTTAGTCTCTCCCTTTTCTGTTAACAGCTTCCCTCGAATGGGTAGAAGTTTGTTCATATTTTGAATAGAGAACTGCAGGGAGGATTGGCAGGCTAGAGTCAGCGAGAAGAGTGGAGCAGGCCGTTCTCCCCAAAGCTATGACAGTACCCCTTAGCCCGGGACCCTCTTGTTCACTGCTCCAGAAAATAATTCTCCCTTCTGCATATTATGGTGCAGAGGAACAGAGATCCACTCAGCTGTCATGAGGGTACTGACCAACTACCCAGCACGAGGGTACTGACCTCCTGTCTAGCATGAGGGTACTGACCCACTACCCAGCACAAGGAGCCTGCCCTAAGGCTCAGCTGATTCTTTGACAACCTCACCAACACTTCTCTCTCCACTTTCCAGATTCCTTGTGCTGCCAGCGCCTCCCCTTCCATAGTCAGAGGCTCGAATCGGATAACTGTTTGTCTGTGGCCTGTCCAGCTCCTGTGATTGTTGCTGTTGTCCTTGAGGAGTTTCCCCCTTTCAAAGCAGCTTTACCCCCCTTTGAGTATGACTTTAGGAGGAAGCTGGGGTAATTGCACATGTTCAACTCATTGACTTTAGGGAAAACCCCCCACTAAACTGTGACCTAAATATGACATCTCTATTAGAATCATCCATAGAACAGCACTTAAAATAACCTTGTAGCATAAAAATTAGTTCAAATAGAAAAACACCCATATAAAAATGGTCTTTATGTAGAATTTGTTCAAATATCTGCTCTGGTAACAGAAAAAAGCAATAAATTCTCTGTAGATGCAGCAATGCGTTAACTGTTTGTATTAGCTGATGACTTAGAAGAAGGTAAACATTTTTCTCTTGCCAGTGTCTTGTGAGTCTTAACCCAGATTTTTTTCTTAAGTTGACCTTGTTGATTTTCTGTCATACCAAATGCAGGGAGGCCCTGAGGGAGAGGAAGTGTTGGAAGATGGGTGTCAACAAGAAACGCAACAGGGATGAGGGTGAGTTTGGAACATGTGGGTGATTCCTGCCCCTGTGGGGTGACTCTGATGATGCTGGCACCAACCTGGTGCCACGTACCCCATGGTGCCACAGCCACGCACGTCAGAGGGCCCCAATCCCACCGTCATCTCTGAAGATCTAAGCAAGCCAGGGAAACCCTCTGACTTGGTCCCAGGGCTCAGGTGCCAGAGGCCTGTGGCTGTCAGCACACAGCAGTCTCCTGCCTCAGAGCTGGGCACTGTGCACACATCACTTGCCTGATAATTGAAGGAGAGCATTCCTTCTCCTTGGGCACCCTCACCAAAACAAATGGCCCAGCTGCCCTGGGCAGCCTCCTGAGGCCAGCGCAAAGAAAGCCAGGCTCGAGTTGAAGGCAACAATTTGGTTGGTAGAGAGGCAGAGGGAAAACAAACACACTCTTGCTCAACAAACCCCAAAGCTAAGTCTACCACTGTGTTTTCCAACATATGAGTCAACCAATTTATACTGAAAGCTGGGTTAAGCTGGGTCTCTCTGGACTGATAAATCTCATCTATCTATATGATACATTATCCAAATTGCTTATCACTATTCTATAATCATCGTGAGGGAAAAATGTTCTGAGAGCTTGCTCACACTTGATTAACTATAAGAGTGTGAAGCGGGTTCTGCCATTAAAATTCAAATGGTGCTGATAAAATCCCCTCGCTCCAGGGGCTTACTTGCAGTTGAATGAACTCTTCAGCTTTGTCAGTCAGTCACTTATATTAGGTAAAACAACAAATATATTTCAATCTTTGCCCAGGGACCTTCTTTTTCTGTCTTTAGTTAATAGGAACTCTGCTTGGACATAACTTTTAAAAACCATTTACTCTGTCCCTGAAATGAGACTTGTCAAGTCATAAGCATTAGCAAAACAGGAAAGCATGATCACATTTCAGCACGGCGTTTGATTTTAATTCAGAAAGTAAACACAGATGAGACTGACTCCCTGTAGAGAATCAGTTGAAAGCATTTTTGAACTTTATTGTCCCAAAGATTAATATATTATTGATTAAATAACACAAGGATAAAGCAACTCAAAACATAGCTGTCCCAGTGCTGAATAATGCAGACATTTGTCAAAAGTCAAATCAGATAATTAAGAAAAATCAATATACTATGCAAATTTAATTATTTGATTGGCTATCTAAAGTAATTTAGGTAACTGTCAAATTCCCCTTTTATTTTAGGCAGTGGGATCATTTTATGAACAAAAGAGAATCTTAACAGACACATAAAGCAGTCATTGCAAATGCATGGTCGTCAATAGTCTTTTCTACCTACATTTACTGCCTTGTATCCCGTCCAGGCTCATATCTTTAAACACCATTTCTATAATACCAGTTAGGGACACTTTTAAATCTCCAGCTCTAAACTCCCTCCAGTCTTAAGACTTTCACATCCAACAGACTTTATGATGGCTCCGTGGGGGTGTCCAATAGACTGTTCAAAATTCATCTCGTGACCTTCTCCCTTGGAATCCACACTACCTAGAATCCCAGACCCCTGCGGATGATAACTGCACCTTTCCAGTCGCTCAGGACAAAGGCACTGAATTATCCTGGCCTCCCTTCTTTCAAAAATACCACATCGAACTCATCAGTAAAGTCTTTCAGTCAATCCTACCATCCAAACACACCCAGAACCCAATCGCATCTCCACACTGCCAATTCTACTAGTGTTGCACCTTTGAGAACTCTTGCTAGGATGATTACAGTAGCTCCCCGCGGCAGTCTCTGCTCCCACATTTGGCCCCCTCCAAGAATTATTCTTTTAAATATGAAATCAAACCATCTCACCCTTTGCTCACAATCATCCAATAGTGTCCTACTTGCTTCAGCATTTGAACTGAAGCTGTCATGGTGGCCCCTGGGAACCCAGCCTCTATTCTTCCTGATTTCATGTCCTTGTCTCACCAACCACAGCCCACCCGGGGCAGACTCTCCCTGGGCACTTTCCCTAAAGGCGCCATGTGGTCAGAGTTGAGGAAAACCTAGCCTGGGGTTCTGTTTAAAATTGCAAACCTTTGCTGTGCAATCTCCCGGCCACAGCTCCCCACTGAGTTTCCCTGAGTTTCTGCTCTTTCTGGGCCATCATCACTGTCATTCATCCCAAGCTGGCATGTTTGTTGTCTTGCTCTCACCAGAAAATAAGTACCATGAATCTAAGGCTCTTGCTTCATTCTTCCATCTGCAAACATTGCACTGGACATGCAGAGGACAAAAAAGTCATATTTGGTGAATGCATAGAAAAGATACATTCCTCTATTCCTTGTTGGTGATGAAAATGGAAAACTTCCAAGACTAACTCAGGCTTTTTCCTAGTTTTATAAAAGTCTGTATACTTTTCTATTGGATGGAAACGTGAATTTTTTAAAGCACATGCAGATGCATGTCATACCTAGCATGAGTGGAAAAACACTAGTAGTTAAACTTTAATATTTCACTCACCACTCCTAGCACACATGTGCAGACTTCAAAGCCAACACCACATTCCGACACCACAACTTCTCTCCTTTGCCCCGCTCAGCCCATTCCCTGGACATTCCTGTCTGCTTTGCATCTTGAGATAAACTTTATTTTTCCTCTACTTTTCACTCTAAAAATTTCAAACCTAAGGGGAAAAAACAGAAAATAGGAATGCGAACATCCTATATCCTCCTTACACAGTTACTCAATTTTTAACATTTTGTCTCATTTCGTTTCTGTCTCTCTCAGAGAGAGAATCATCCTAGCAAGGTTTTGCTCTAGCATCTTTGATAGTTATTTGATCACATCGTGCCATTTTTATGCCTAAATAATTCATCAAGTATTACTTAAATAGAAGGATGTACCTCTTTCTATACAATCCAATAAAAGGATCATATTCAGAAAATGTGACATTGTCACCCAATATATATATTTCATATTCAAATTTCCAAAAATGTTATTTATAGATAGATAATTTAATCAGGGACAACAAACCATACTTTAGTCACTGTATCTCTCACCTTTTTGTGTCCCAGCCAATGGATTCTTCATTACCAGATCAAGGTTCAAGATTTCCAGCAAAGTTTTAGCTGAAAGTTAGAGTTTTAGTGGGTGCCTTAACAGCCATAAAGAGGCAGCACAGTGACAGGGGTTACAAGCCTGGTCCACATAGCCAGGCCAACCCGGACCCAAACCCAGCAGCACCACCCACGAACTGGGAAAAGTACGCGTCAACCCCTAGCGTCTGCTGCACTGTGTACAGCAAAGGGCTGGTCGCAGGACCCAGGTGTAGATAAAGTCGCTCAATACAGGCAGAGCACTAGACTAGGAGGGCCTGGCGCGTGTGCAAACGCTTTGCAATTTCAGCTCTGTTCACCGCTGGAAGCACGCCTGACCGTTTCCCAGAGCGCCACTCCGAGATGACCCGCCTACACCCGACGCGCCCCTAGAGGGCAGCAGAGACACCGCGGTGCCCGGGCTCCATCGCTAGAGAACCCAGGGGCCCTGGGTCCGCAAAACTTAACTAGACAGGAGGCGGCTGGACCGCGTGGCTGTGTGACTGTTTACAGAAGGAAATGAACCCATGACCCCGAGGGATGCCAGCATACATCATCTTTGGGGTACTCAAGCTAATCTTACGGGTACTTTTCTGAAGACTAAATATATCACACTAATGTGCTCACCTCTTGCAAACCGTGGTAACATGAGGCGAGCTAGATCCAGCGCTAGCGATTTAATTCTTGGCGAGCAGCTGAGCACTGGGAGTGACTTAGGTAACTTGCAGGGCCAGCTTGCCAGGGGCAGGAGAAGTCTCAGTTCAGTGCAGAGCAGAGCTCCACCCCACCCCTTCCTGCTCCAAGTTTTCACCCGCCTATCACTTCAGGTCAGTTTCTAAGACCATTTTGTAAATGTTTTTTTGCTACCAGAACTGAAGCGCTCCCTCTATACTGTAGCTGTCAGCAAGGATTGATAGAGATCTTTTAAAATTGCAGACAAGGTGGGCCTGGGGATATAGCTCAGGGGCATAAGCCTCTGCCTGGCAAGCATGAGGTCATGAGTTCGACCCCTGCTTTCCGGTATTAAAAAAAAAAAAATGCCGGCTGGGGATTTAGCTCAGTGGCTTAAGTGCCTGCCTGGCAAGCGCGAGGTCATGAGTTCGATCCCCAGTACCCAAAAAAAAAAAAAAAAAAAAAGTGCCTAGTGGGGTTGTTAGGGGAACTGAAGGAAGGTATCTCCCCATTGTCCCTCAGGCTTAGCCCCATGGACCTGTGAGCACTCACCATCCGGGATCTGGGCATCGCCAGCAGGCACTAGAGCCTCACCCGCTGTCTCCCCCTAAATTATCATGGTGCACAGTGGATTAAGGTTCAGTCACCCCACAGAGCTACAACCTCCACAGCTGTATGGAAAAAGGGAGCGTTTTCCCCTTCACCAAACACAGGGAGGGAACGGCCTACATGTACTACACCTTCTTCTCCAGAGCTGCCTGCCCTGTTAGCCCCCTTCTCCCCCGGGCCATCTTCCCCGGGACCCCAGGGACCTGCTGGGCTTTCTCCACGCGGGTTGTGTTACCACTTGCTTCCCTCTTGCTCATTTCATTCTCTCTAAGAATCTTGGGGTTCCTTGTGTGGGCACCCACTACTATGCGTAAGAGCCCCCTCCCTCTTTTATGGAGGGGGAAGAGAGCAAATATTATACAAACTCCCCCTTTTAATGCATAAAATAAAGAGAACTCTTTCAGTGGATGCACACGGAAAAAGTAATCCTAAAGGGTTTTAGAAAGGAGTTGCACCAAGACTAAATTTAAAAGGGAGGGGGAGGTAAGAAGATGATGTGTCTGCGTACACAGAGTCACGACGTGTTCTGAACGAGCAGTATCTTACTGCAGAAACAGGAACTCTATAAATACGTTTGTCAAAAACAACTTGAGGAATCACATTTTATATCATTTTATAAGGACCAGGTAGATTCTGTTAGAGAGTATACATTCTTTTTTGGGTTTTTTGCTTTTTGTTCGTTTGGTTGGCTGGTTTGGTTGGTTTGGTTTTTGTCTTTTTGAGATAAGGTCTCACTCTGCAGTTCAGGCTGGCCTTCAGCCCACTTTGTAACCAGGCCGTTCTCTAACTTGCAATGATCCTCCTGCTTCAGCCTCCTGAGTGGTGGGATCACAGGCATGGATTACCACACCCAACTTCTGCAGCATACATTCTTCAGGGTACACTAAGCCACACTGTCACTTTCATTCTATCTATAATCTTCACAAGGACAAGGGACTAAACTCTTGATCCTAATACAAGCATTTCAAAGAGCCAATAAGTAACAGTTTAAAATATCCTGCACTGAGGTCAGCATAAGTCATAGGCCTGTAATCCCAGCACTCAGGAGGCTGAGGCAGGAGAATCACCATAAGTTCAAGGCCACCCTTGGCTACACAGTGGGTTCAAGGCCAGCCTGAATGACATAGTGAGACCTTGTTTCAAAACAAAACAAAAAAAAGTACACTGGTATCCTAATTTTTACTCAGGTGTCAAATGCCCTTTGACTTGGGCACCTGGGCATCTGAAGCATGGCTGAATGAAGCCTTGGTGGATTTCACCCCACACGTATTCTCAGCACTTCTGGAAACCCAGTAAAATCCAAATAGTTTCTGTGCACAGTCTCCTGTTGCAAACACTGGAGGAAATGAGTAGGTGACCCTGCAGCAAAGTGAAAGGTCAGGTGGTACCTGCTGGCGGTCAGCCCTGGGCACTGACGTCAGATTGCAGGGCTCACATCCCAGCTGCCTGCTTGTGAGCCTGCAGACCTTGCCAAGACTCAGTAGCCCTGATGGTCACACGGGGCACACAGAGCCCGCCTGGGACAGATAGGGCGCTGGCCAGCGTCCCACTCCTCTGGATGAGCTCCCGACACTGTCCTGTGGCCACTTGGGGGCCCAGCACTTGTATTTAGTGGTCTTCTCAGTGTCCATTCAGGGCTCAGTCCTCACCCCTCAACAGACTTAGGGATGGGTGAGTGACGGTGACGGTAACACACCCAAAGCATTTACAACAGCACCGCCCCTTAAGTTCTGGTTCAGTGTTGGTCATCCTTGGGAAGAACTGGGGACCTGCAGGAGTGAGGTCAAAGAAGACAGGGGTGCGGAACAAACAGAGCCACAAACATGCAAATCTTGGGAGATGCTGAAGGAGAGACCACGCCACATAATTACTCCTCTTCCCGCCCCTGGTGGTCCCCTTGCCTTTAATGATGAGGAATGTGATGCAGAGAGGCCTCGGGGCTCCTACAAGACCCACCGTGGGGGCTCAATTGAGCTAATAAGTATGGATGCTGAGGCTTGAATGCATGTGCTTTTTTTTTTTTTTAAATAAGTGAAACTCTTTGGTTTGTCCTTTAACCAGGTTCCATAGAGTAGTTTCAAGGTGGCTTGTTTGAAGGTAAGCAGCAGGAGTTTTAAGAACTTAATTTTAAGAAATTCAAAGAGCAAAGAATGCACTTTGTTCTTGGAGTTTCTTAAACCTATATTTCATACCCTTTCATAATAATTTGTCTTTTATGGATAAAATATACACAAACCACTGAGGGGGAAAAAAAGGCATCTGACATGACCTTGGCCGACCAAGTTCTTCTGTTTTTAAATGGCATGCACAGAGTATATTATTAAGATTTCTATATGGCAGCATTTCCAGCACATAGGACAGCTCAGAAAGAGAATTTACCGCTTCTTTATTTCTCAGTTCAAAAATAAGGGCAAAGAAACTTACTCATAGGATTTCTTTTTTTTTTTTTTTTTTAAGGTTTTCATTTATCATCTCCTGGGGGAAAAAACTGATATAGGCAAAATCCCAACATGATAAAATCAGAACTAAAGTAACAGTGGCTGGGGCCAGGGGGAGGACCTCTAAGTGAATTATTATGATCCTAGGTCCTAAAAAAATTATTCTTCCCTGGTTCTCTCATCTGACCCCACTGCAGACTGGCTTTTGTCCACTTCACAGCACTTGGGCCATTAATGATCTCCTCCAGGCCAAACTGAACGTTCCCTCTCCTCTCCCTGCTCACTTTAATCTATTTGTTGCCTTTGTTCGACTCCACCACCATTTTCCTCCTCCTCCATAAGCCTCGCTTCTCCTAATTTTGTCTGATCCTTTAGTACTCCTGTTCTTTTCCGTTTCATAATATATTTTTTAAAAATAAAAATGAAAACGATAATTAGAGAAGAGGGGAAAAAAGAACCCAGTCCAAACACTATGATTTGACTGCATTTTTCCCCCTCGATGGCTTTTATGTCCTAGAAAGAGACACCCTTCTCCTACCACAGTTTCTTTTCATTATTTCACACATTGCCACATAGTCTTCGTAACCTCCCTCCTTAATTGTTTTTTTTTTTTTTTTTTTTAAATAATCTCCACTCTCTTTGACCTTTGCCTTCTGGGCCCTGTAAGAGAATTCACTTGTCTTCATCCTCCAACTCCACTGATGACCCAAAACACATCTCAAATTCTCCTTCTTCCCTTCATGTGCGCCTTTTGTTCTAAGGACATAAATCACTAAAACGAAAACAAAAACTTCAGGGTTCCTCCCAAAACACTCAAACCAGGCACTCCTGACTGTGAAAATTAATCTGGCAATTTCTATCAAAGATGTGTTCTCCGAAATATCTAAAACCTATCTTTTCTCTAAATAATTCCTAAGATATTTTTCGGAGTTCATAGAAAAGTGATAGGTAGGTATAGCTTATAATTAGTAGTTTTTAACAAGATAGAAAGTACAATATTATTTTCCAAATTCTCTTCCAGATTTAAGAATGAAATGAGTCCGTGAGCAAATGAATAAATAAGTATGTAAAAGGCAGAGGAAACCTGAAATTAAACAAATTTGTATAGCTTTCTTTACTGTAACATCTCCCGCAGCATCCAGCAGAGCTGATCAGTGCTCAGTAAATATTTGCTTATTATACAAATATGCACTGATAGTCTCTGGAAATAGCGCTACTTGTAATATTTCCCAAAAGTAAGTGGTTTATTTACTAGTTAGATACCTAAACCAGTATTTAAAAGACTGTATATTGCAACATGTTTTTAGACTATTTGAAAACTCTAAATAATCCCAATATTTATATCCTGATTTGGTTAAATAAATTACAGTATAATAAGACTGTAGCCATTACAGATTATGATATAGGTTAATATTGACATTAAAATGCATCAGTGATATGTAGTAAAACATCAGATTACATAACAACGTCAAATCTTATATACTATCTGTTTGGCTC
>PVJX010007649.1:0-69920 GCA_004027295.1 Dolichotis patagonum
CACACGCTCGGCCGCCGCCGCCTCTAGCCGAGCAGCCAGCGCCGGGCGGCTCCCAGGGTTAAGTCAACATTTTCCCGCAGTTTCCCGCACGCCGCTCGGCGAGAGGTCTCCTCACACGCGCGCACGCACCCCCGGACCGCACGCTCGCTCCCTCAGGAGAAGCAAGAATTCGGGCACCGGAGCGAAAGGGGCGGAGAAGCAGAGGCGGGCAGAGGTGCGCGGGCTCGTGGGGGGGGGCTGGAAGCAAAGCGGCGGCCGCGGGAGGCGCGACGCCAGCCCGGTGCGTCGGGCGCAGCGCCCCGCTCACTCAGCCTCGGCCCGCCGTGCGCTCGGGCATCCCGCGCGCCGACCCCGCGGCCCGGGGCGGGAGGCAGCGCCGCCCCGCCTCACATCGCTAGGCTCCCGGCTGAGGCTCCGCGGAAGGCTGCGGCGAAGACTCGCCTTCGGGGAGGCACGGAGAGCCACGCCGCGCACGGTTGCGGAGGGCAGAGACAGGCCCCCAAGAGTCCCCAAGAATTCTCCGGTAAGCTCCCGATGGCGCTCCGGCACCTCTGCGTGTGTGTGCGCCGAGAGAGTGAGAAAGAGAGCAAGGAGAGCGAGGGAGAGGAGAGGGGAGACTGGGGAGTGCGAAGTCCTGACACAGACTCTCGGCGAGGTCTGAACTGGAGTCACCTCCAGCCGCCTCCTCCTCCACCTCCTCCTCCGCCCCGCCGGATCCCCACCTACCCCCCCAACCCAGTTCTACTAATCATATACACATATTAGTGTGTACACAGGCGAAGGACAAACGTCTGCCTCCTGATTTTTCCAGCAAGGGGCTCAGGCAAACTCAAAAGATTACAGGCAGCTAAGTACAAAACGTGGAGCAGATAATCTATAACTCATTGCCGCCCAATGGCCATTTTCCACTCCATTTGAGCAGCTGCGGCGGCGGTGCGCCTGAGCAGGGGGTTGAGGCGGCGCGCGGGAGACACTTACAGTCACCGGCCGTTCCCGGGGGCGGTCTTGGTGGCCGAGCAGCCGCCTGAGGACAGGCTGGCCCCGGGTCCGCCGGCGGGGCGGCCGCAGGGTGTTCGGAAGGCGGCGGTGGTGGCAAGGGACGCGCGCGCACGGCCCAGATCGCTCCCCGGAGGCGCCCAGCAGCGGCTCGCGCCTCTCCCCTTGCCCCCTCCCCTCCGATCGCTCCCCACAAACCTTCCCAGGTCCCGGGGCTCGGCATCCACTCTCCCTCAACACACCCACTCCACCTCTCCCCTCCTTTCCGCCCTCCACCCCACTAAACTCCACTCACTGCGCGCTCGGTCCTCCGCGCGCTCAGCCGGCGCACGCTCTCCCTCCTGTCCACACACACGCACTTTCAAAACATTATTTTATTTCTGCAACGGGGAAAAGAGTTTTAGGGGAGAGCGCAGAGCAGCCTCTGAGACTGGGCGCAGGCCTTCCCCCACTTCCCCTCTTCCATCCAGGCCCTGGGGCTTTCTCCTTGCCTGGACTTAACAGCGGCGCCCAGGATGCGTCTGGTACCCACCCCGTCTCCAGGTTTTCTCTTTTCTCCACGCACCGAGCCGGAGGCCCCGAAACTTTTAGTTTCCGCAGCCCTCCTTTTGTGTGACTGCTTGGAAGAGAAAGAACGTCTGTTCGCCACGGCTGCCTCCGTCCGGCTGCAGCGCGCAGGGGACGCTCCAGGGTTAATGCGTCTTTGATACCTGAGATTTCCGGCGCGCTCGTTAATGAAAGTTACGTTTAAAAAAAAATTGCAATGACTTTTTCTTTGTAGTTACATACAGCTAGCTAAACTTTGACTTTATTGACTATATTTCACAAGAGCGTTTTGTTTGTTTTTGATTAAACTCACCAGGATAAGCAACGGAAGGAAAGCAGACTACAAGGCTCTGTACTCGCAAGTACGTTCATAGTGCTATTAGGTCCGTTTCCCTCGTTTCCTTACATTGAAACTGCTCCTGCTCCTGTCCTGTGACCGCATTTCCTTGCCCTGTCTGTTGGCAGTGTCAGCAGAAGCCAGCCAGAGCAGGCGATGGATCCAAGCTGAGGGGAATAGACCAGGACAGGGCCAATCACTTCTAGAGAAACGCATAAAAAGCCTGTTAACTGTCCTCTGCACAAGAGGAAAATCAAATTTAAATTGTTTTTCATGACAAAATTTCTGAGCTGACAGCAAATAAGTTTTCAGATGTATTTTTGTACTACTGACTTACTAATGAGTGCAGCCATTTGCCTTGGTTTAAAAAAAAAAAAAAAAAAAAAGCAGATTCTCCAAGATTTAAAGCCTCCAGAAAATAGAGGGAAACCTGAGCTTCTTTGCTTTCAGAAACAATATGTACTTTTTTTTAACGCGAGTATGCTGTCGTCAGCATATTTTAGAAATCATTTCAAACCATGTTATTAAAATGTCAACCATAGATTGTTCAAAAGACACAAAAACTCTAAATACCTATCAGCATTTTGGTACAAAGCTAGATATTTATAATAGTAAAGTAAGCCCAGCTATTGGTCAACTATTGTTCTCAACTTGTAGGAAACCTTTGAGTGAACTGTTCATATGTCCAGATAACTAGAACATGCACTTTTGAAAGAGTCATGATTATTCTCAAATTAAAAGAGGAACCTTCCTGCAATCCAGTTTCTTTTACCTGATGTACTATATTGGTATTTTGATATCAACACAATATCCAAAGATAAAAGGAACAATTTAGAGCATTAAACTATAGAAAATGTTCAATTTGGAATTTCATAGATAACATAATTCAGAGATCACACATTCATGATATAAACTAATATGTAAAAAATATACCCTGATCCAGAGCTGGCATGAAACTTTCTAATGCACCTAATTTTTACATGTGTCAAAATTTATACATAGGGCAGATCTACCAGGAAAATTAAATCAGGGTTCTTAAAATAGTTGAAAAAATGGTAGAATTGTAAGTCTCAGATCTCAAAGGTTATTTACATAATTTTAGTCACTTTTAAGATTTAAAATTGTTTTATTTAGGATTATAAAACAGGAATGTCAAACTAGTAATAATAATTTCAAGTTTCCAAAAATTTTTAACCCTTTCTTTTGCTCATCTTGGAAAGTTTTCCCACTTTTCTGGGCATGACTCACAAGGAAACCCAATGAGAATGCGTGCGTACATCACACTAACCCTATTTTCTTTCGGGAAGCAAAACTTAGACTAAAGTTTTTATTTAGTGAGCTTAGTAGGTGACCAATAGACATTTTTGCCTGAATTAAGTTGGCCATATGTTGGTTCATTTATTTATTTAAAACTCTCCCAGAAAGAATCTAAGAACCCAGTCTCTGCATGTCATCACATTCTTTGATGCTCAGGATATAAAATGAGTCACTTTCCACGAGGTTCCTAAACAACTACATCACAGGAAAAGCAGGAGGCTTGGAAGAGGGTCGAGTTTATCAAAATTGAGTTAAAATTAGAGGGAGAAGAAAGTTCCTCATAAAAGTTTCAAATCTTATCTCAATAGAAGGTATATTCTGTATAGTTCAAAGGGCTCGACACTTTTTTTTTTCTAAGAATATCTTAAAAGTTTGCTGTATTTTTAAAATTACAGCTGAAAGTATTCCTTCTCTAAGATGTTCTAAATATTAAAGTTTTTGTTCTTTCTTTGCTCTTTTTTACATCATATTTCACCTTTGTGCATCCACAAGAATTGAAACTGTTCAGTTGCATTGATACTCAATCTTAAACCAGTAACCACAAACCTGCCATAAACGACATACTCCACAGGGTGTGTCCACATCCAGAAAACATAATTTACCTGATACTTCATGACAATTTAAAGCATAATTTATAACAATACAGGTGTTATGGTGCCAAAAAAATGAAGTAAGAAGTTTAATAAAGTATGCAAATAGGTGCAAGTTAGGAAGAGTCGGAATATGTTATGCATTCCTACAATCCAATCGATTTAACTACTCAATCTATGTTACTGTTTAAGTAATGGCAAAATCATTGACTTATTCATAATACTTGCTAATTGTTTTTAAAAATAAATTCTACAAAGGACAAAGGAAACACCCATTTCCATTTGTTTTATGTTAAATCAACATCTAACCACTCATGGTGAATTCATTCAAAGAAAACAGAAGGAACTCATTAGCTTATGTGGTTAGAGAGATTGATGGGCTTCAAACATTTTAACCATGCATTTTAACCATGCAACCAGGTTTTTTTCAACTGTAGAACTCATGTTTTTAATTTAAACAACTTTAAGAAACTAAAGATTATTTTATTCAATGAGTTTATGTCTTTCTGATATAGAAATCATGCTAATTTTAAAGCTATTAACATGCAGTTGTCTTTATTTAGAGGGATGTAATCAGGTACTTGTCAAAATATGTGAGTAAAAAAATGAAAGAATCTGAAGTATAAAAATGGACATAGTTGCAAAATATTATGATTAACATAAGCCAATAAAATAGTCAGTAGCTTCTTCAGTACCCAACCATAACAAATTTGGACATAATAAACCATTTTTAAAGGGGGTATCAGGGGCAAAATGGAGAGAAGATATTAGTACCTGGCAATGCACTATAAATCGCCATGAAGTTTGAGCTACATAGATGTAGAGAACTATCAACGAAAAGTTTTATCCATCATGTGATTAGTGCTTATGAACATTTTTAGAAGGAAAAAAACCAAATAAGCAAACAATAAAATGAGTTAAGCTATTTTCTAATTCAGAAATAGACATAAAACTGATTAAATTATATCCAAAATTTAACTCCATTCTGGTTTCTGTATCATTATCGTTAGGTGATGCTTGGTATTGAAACTAGTTTTCGCAAGTCTAGAAGGGAAACTTTTGAAAGCACTAAAGCACACTAGAACTGGTTGATGGTTACTAGCTTTGTTTTTCATTTGGGTTTTGCCATGCATGTAGGCCGAAAAGAAATCAAGACTCATTTTCCATGAGAACAGAAACATATGAAAGCATTTGGCAAAGCCAATAAGTTTTTAACAATTGTCCCGGCTCCCTGGGCTGAGTAAATTTTGTCCAAGTAGGCCAAACCCTATCCATAATGGAGAGATGCTGGAGCAAATGTAAGGCTAAAGTATAACATAAGTATGGTTATGGTGTACTGAATGATATTGTTTAGTAGCATGTAATCACATACATTGCTAACACTCATCACTATGTAATTAATGCTTTATAAAAATATTCCACTAGTAAAACTGGTTACATGATTTTTTTCTGTAAACTTCAAGTATTTAAATATATATATAACTGTATATAAAATTTTTACACCTTTACAATTATGATACTCAGAGCAGGCATATTAAAATAGATATTCTTCATAATCATTGTTCCATTGAGTTTCACACAACTCAGCGTTAACCTTTCTTTCCCATAGATTGTTCCTATAACTCTCGTTAATCTTTGCACCTTGAAGATTTTCTGTAATTGGGTCTTATAGATCTTCTCTCAATACTTCTGTCAAACCAGGAAGTATAACTATAATAACCTTATTTTAACAAAGCTCAGACTAATAATAATTATTTTGTTCATGATAAATAGTCATAATCAAATGTGTGCTTAGTTTAAAAATAAACCTTACCATGCCCTTTTAAGTTATACAAACTTCTATCATTACTAATAATAAAGATGAGTTATCTTAAATTTTCTCTAAAACTGTTAGGCCAAGCAAGGTGATGCAGGCCTGTAATTCTAGCTGTTCTGGAGATGAAGGCAGGAAGACAGCAAGTTCAAATCCAGTAGGGACAATATTGCTAGAGTCTGTCTCAAAATTAAAGATTAAAAAAAAAAAAATCTTGGGTATGTAGCTCAGGGTAGCTCAATCCCCATACTAATAAAAAAAATTTTTGAAGTTAAACTAACAGTAACCTAAACTTACAATTCTTTGTCAAAAATTCAGTTGTTTGGGAAGGATCATGCATTGATTGGCTGCAGAACAAAAGCAAAGAGGGCTAACAGTAGCGGAAACTACTTTGTCAAACCTAAACCCTTAAAGATAAGCAAATAGCAATTTCACAAAATAGTACAAATTGAATTTTTAGTGCCTCTGGAAATAGGACTTTGATTATTCATGTCATAGTTCAGTATACTATGGCAAAACTCGCCAGAGGCTTTTAAGAGTCAGACAACAAATTCACAAATGCCCTCTTTGCATTTTACAAAGTCAAAGATACAATTATATCATATTTCTAATGTTTTCATATTAGAATACTTTTAAGTTTTCATAATTATACAGCCTAAAATAATAACGGTAATGCATGGTCTTAGTATTTTTAAACGCAAAATTTGTTCTATTTAGAAAATATATTACGGTTTAAATTGTATAATATGAGATGTTTGACCTCTGCTTTGGTTGGTCCTCTAATTATATAAATTAGCTGTTAGTAACATTTTTCATTATTTTGTTTTCTCACTGATAATGACTGTTTTTTTTTTGTCTTTTTTAACTAAGCTACTTCATTTTTGAAAGCTTTTATTTGTTGTATGCATTTTAGTGAATATAAATTTGAGCATGGAAGAACTAAGAAAAGCAAAGTACAAAGTAAAATGCTGTGTGTGTGTGTGTGTGTGTTTCTGAGTATTGAGCCCAGGGATTTTGTTCGGAGCTACATCCCTATCCTTTAAAAAAATTTTTTTTGAGACAATGGCTGGATTGCTACATTGACCAGGTTGGGCTCAAACTTGTGATCCTTCTGCCTCTGTCTTCCGGAGTACTGGGATACATATGTGCCCATTTAACTTAGTTCTTGTCATGTAATTTCTTGATAAGATAGTAGAATATTCCCATGTCTGTTTTCAGGAATAATCTAAATCCTTATCATTCAATTACAGTCCACTTCAGCTGTTTACGACGCATTTGTTTTGATGTTGGGACTCAAACCCAGGTCCTCCTGAGCTAAGAACACAGCTCTTTCACTCAACTACATCTCCCCCTCTTTCACTGCGCATTCTTCTTCTTCTTCTTCTTCTTCTTCTTCTTCTTCTTCTTCTTCTTCTTCTTCTTCTTCTTCTTCTTCTTCTTCTTTTAAAGAGAGTAAAACTAAACATAACTAAACAGAACAAGGCATATCAGAAGAAAACACTGTAACACACAGTGACTGCATTCTTAAAGTCATTAGGAAATCAGTGGCTTAGGTCCTAGCCCAAACAGTGATGATTTTGTAATATGTGAAAGTGCTTTAGCATTCAAATTTAGAATCATATCAAAATACCATTTATATCTCAAAAAAGTAATGACTTGATTTAGTAAAATACCATTTATATCTCAAAAAATAATGATTTGATTTAGTAATGATAAGACTTTGTTAAGTGATATTTAATCAAAACTTGAGGGAAAAAAACTTGTTTTAGGTAAAAAAGAATATATATATATAAAACCTATGAAGCCTGTCTATATTAAAAGATGCTGCTGAAGCACCACGGAATAATACAGTCTTTTGATGTTCTTATTTAATAAGGGAAACGTGTTTCACTGAGTCATTCACACTTTCATTCAATTTTCCTGCTTACCAAACTCACATATCTGCAATCTAATGAAAGAGGATTATTAGTATATTAAAAGAATGGCCTCCCTTCATAATGGGGATGTAATTCATGACACCAACTTAATTAGTACTGTGTCTTTAGTACTTGAATTAATGGCCCAAAATCAAAACATGTATTTTTAATTGTTTGAACAATATGGAGTACACTGCAAGAATAGCTAATTCCTGAGAATTGCATGGTGATAACCAAAACACAATAACTCACTGAAATATTACCTATTCTTGTATGTAATGTAGCAGATCCAAAAGAAAAAGATGATGGATATCACATTAAAAAATTATAATTTGTTAAAATAAAATTAGATACAAGTTGAGTATAAATGCTGGCTATAAAATGTAAATAATCAAGGAACCCAAGTATAATAATTCACATATGTACATATATATGTTAATTATTTTCAAGTAATATGAATACCAAGAGAACTATCTTTTATCATTTAAGAATAAGTTCATGTTTAATCAATAAAGAATTTTTAAAATATCTACAAAAAAGCAATTCTGACATTTTCATATAATTACTTAGTATTTATTTTCTCTTATGCATAACTGCAAAATTATTTTAAGCCTTATATACATGTACATAAATCAAAAAACTATATGCAAGTATTTACTTGAAATGATAATGCTGGCACATTTGCCAGTTTTTTTTTTTTTTTAATTTGCCAGTGTTGCATGATTCTGTACAGGAAGAAATCATGTAATGTCAAAAATAGAATTAGATTGAATGTTTAAAAAATTATGTTTAACTTCATGGGTAAATTTGTAGGTTATCAAAATTTGTGTGTAAAATATTATACCTTATAATAGAGGGAAGTCTATCTGCCTGAATTTTCCAGTTAATGAAAGAAGTGTTTAAATACTCTGTAGTTAGATTATTAACATCTACAGAACTGAAACAGATGTGTGTCTTAATATGCCATTAAATTTATGATATACATAGAACCCTTACATACAGCCGAGCAGAGGCCAATGATTCTAATTTGCTCTAGATTTATAATAACCTGATCTGGTTTTTGTAAGTAGTGAAACACTTTAAACAAAATTAGAAGGCAGTTGTGCTTTGTGTGATTAAAGATGCAATTCCCTTTGGGGTAATGAGAAAAGTTAGAGCATGTTTCTTTCTTTATGGATGTTTCTATTATAAACAAGAGTGCCATACATTATATAATTCTGTTACTATGATTTTTTTTTGTTCTTAATTATGAAATAAACCAATTGAATTTCAGTGGAGTCTCATATTGAAACTATGCCAAAATTTAACTGAAGAATGTGTACTGAGCTTCATAAAAATCCTTTAAATTTTTCCCAGGGTCTTAAGGTCTTATATAAATAGTAGTTCACCGTAATTTTCTAGAGCAAAACAGCTTTCTGATTAAGACCTATGCAACAAAAAGACTAGTATGTTGAATACATTTCATATCTAGAAAATGACATGAATAAAGTTGCTCAAGATTAATGATCACTGCATTCACATAAACTACAGATAGAAAAAGTTAGTCTCTTTTATCTCATTACATATGCAACACTATTATTTAAAGCATCTACTTTACTTTGTGAATTATAATTCCTCAGCTCCTAAAAATCAAATCTATGAAAATATTTTAAATACTGTGACTATTATCTCTTTTAAAACTGACTCAGAGAATGTTGATATAAATATCATTATAAGCATATGTATGTATTTTTGTGTATATAAAAGATAAATACATGCAAAAGTGTTAATTCATTAAAAGTTCATTTCTCATAAAACCTTTATTAGCCCTTGAAGTCTTTTCCACTTCATATAAAATGATTTATCTTTTGAATAACAAGGTTCCATTAATCTGTTTGACACAGGAATTTTTAAATCATTTAAATAATTTATTGGAATGAATTATTCAAATTCTGTAAAATATATATATATGCACATGTATACGTATATATCTATGTCTATATATTTGTATGCTAGCACAATATCACAGAAGAAATACAAAATGAGTTCAGAATACATTGTCCTTGACATCCCTGGTGTGACTCAGTGCTGCTGGAGGTGTGACAGGTTCTTTGATCCCCAACTGTATGCACACCAATTGTGTGCAATTAGCAGACCAATTGTGTTCCATATGGCAGAACGGAGTGATTTCTTATTAGAGAAACTTGCACATTATTTTATATATTCATTCTTAATTTTGTGTTCTTACTGAAACTGTAGGTTGACATGTTTTGCGAAATGTAAGGATAATAAAAGGCAATTATTCGGCAGTGCTAGAAAAACCTGCTTCCTTCAATGCAGTATTGTAGGTGCTACTACAAAGCAGTAAACATACTCTCTCTCCAGAGAAATAAATCATTGGTGGAAACAAAGGGAAAAGAGGCAGGAAAATGAACAAGACTATACGTACAATATATAAACAGATACACGAAACTCATTAGGCTGCACAGGTATACATGACATGCTTGATGTGCGTGCCATTCAGAAACTTCAACCACGTCTTCACAGACTGTGACCAAATTTTCTCAAATAGATCTTATCCTTGTCCCTTTACCTCTGAAATGCAGTTACTCGCAAAAGTACGGTAAGTGTCTGAAAATTCCTCAATTTTGATGAATTTATAGAATAAATTTAAGACAGATTCTTATCCATTTTATTTTATTCTATTTATTTAGTTAGGTTATTTGAGATATTGTTGCTCCATAGTTTAGTGTGGCCTGGAAATCAGTATGTAACACAGGCTGGCTACGAACTCTCTGTAATGTTGCTCCAAGCTTCTGACTGCTAGGATTGTAAGTGTCCAACCCCACCCTGGCTCAGTTTTATTTTTAAACTTGCAGGAAAATTTACCTTCACTGAAATAAGTTTGACACCAGCATAATCATTTATATTTGTTCTTTGTATCTGCTAATTGATCTCTCTCTCTCTCTCTCTCTCACTCTCCATCTTTCTTTCTCTTTTTTGAAACTACCCTATTTTTTCGCCCTTTCGTGCTATTATTTTCCTCCTCATTGCCAGGTGTTGGTGGACTCGGTTTGTTAGCTTGTTTTTGTTTTTTTGTTTTTCCACATTACAGGGGACTGCACCCGTGACCTTTATACTGAGCTACATCCTAGTTCCTTTGTATTTTTTGCACGTTTTGAGACAGGATTTTGCTAAGTCACTAAATTGCTGAGGCTGGACTCAATCTGACATCTTCCCATTTCAGCCTCCCAGAGGGCTGGAATTGCAGGTTTGCGTCACCACATCCACATTTCATTTTTATTTCAATATTGTTACTCATTGTTTCAACAACTATCTTTATCAGAGAGTTCCTAATTTTACACATACAAACTCAGCCTATTTTTGTGGCATGTAGTAGACTCCCTAGCCTGTCAGCTCCAGCCTTTCTTTGCTTTTCCAGCTAGCCCCAAACCCAGCTGCAACAATGCGCCATCTTACGCTTTTTACCTGGAATACTGAAGCTTTGGCAAGGAGGTAGGAAAACCCTCAGCAACCGAGGACCTTAAGTATTCCTGGCTTTTCTTTTCCTTTGTTTGTTTTGTTTTGTTTCTTGAGATGGCTCACCCTGTCCTTGAGGGTGGCCTCAAAATCAAAGCAATCCCCCTGCCTCAGCCCCCTAAATGCTGGGACTGTAGCCATACCCCACCATCTCAGAAATCTCTTATAGTGTTAAGACATCTTGGGGAGACAATAGTTTTTAAAGGTTATTTTTTTACAAGTTGCTTAAAGACTTCACACAGTCTCATACTTCTTTTTTTGGTACCGGGGATTGAACTCATGACCTTATGCTTGCCAGCCAGGCTCTTGTGCTGCTGAGCTAAATCCCCGCCTTTTCATATGCTTTTTACAGAGGACTTTTCGTGGTACTGGGGATCAAACCCAGAGCCTTGCACATGCTAGACATGTGTTGTACCACTGGGCTACACCCCCCTATATCAGTATAATAGGTCAATGCTAAGGCTACATATCTGCATTCTCCAGATATTTTAGCCCTGCTTTTACCAATACAGAGATTAGAAGTCAAATAACCTAGAAATCTTACGTGATAAGATCACAACTGTACATATCAACAAACACTTAAATTTACATTCTTTTTTTAAAATTTACATTCTAACATACAAAATATGTTAATAAATTTGCTGTTTCAATTCATTGAAATATTTTTGTAAGCCATATGTAAAGTTTTCATTTCTGTACAAATTAGTGATTGCAATGAAAATTTGGGTGTTTTCCAAAAAATTAATTTAATAACAACATTTGTATACGTTTGTTCTTTTAAGTGAAAGGCAAACGCTGGCAGTTTGTTCAAGGACTTTCTAGCTCCTACTACTAATCATCTTCTTGAGTGTGTTGGGGGGGGAAGGTAAGAAGTGTTTCAAGGGAGGCAAGAAATTCAGGCTTTTGTGTTGCTGATTGAAAAGTTGACTGATCAGCCTGTTTTCAACCCATCTCTCTGGTACCATTTCTGTGCCAGCGACTTGCATAAGATGAAACTGTGTCCAGGGAACCTCAAAACTGAGAATCATTGGGCTCTTCCATAAGACTTTCCAAAGGTCATGCTTTATACACTGGCACATTAGTCTTATTTAAAGGCAAAACATCCTCGACAAATTACACATTATGCTCAAGAGCGGCATATTTCTATCTTAGCTCATTTATGACTCACTACGTTGTCAAAGCCTAAAACCCTACGTGCAAGAGCCAAGAAGTATTTTAACCACTTTTATCCTGCCAAATCACCAGAAAATTTTATTAGTGTTATCTTGAAGAGTAAATTAATTAATAGAAATTTCCAAGGGAAGAGATACTTTGACTTTCTGCTGTCACTTTAAATGCTGTTTCTTTTTGTTTATGGTCTTGTTTTATACTACAACTTTGTAAACTCTTTCTAAAACATATTCTCATAGTATTTTGCTAAGAAAATCATACCAGGCTGGGGATTTAACTCAGCAGCACAAGCACCTGCCTAGTAAGCACAATATCATGAATTTGGTACCCAGAAAAAAGAAAATCATACTAAATGTCATTTTTCTATTCTCTGATGATATGAAATTTTCTTAAAAATGAATATTGATGATCATCATGCTATTTAGTAGTTTACTTGTCCTCATTGTCCACCAAACTAGAAACTGTAAAAACTCTCAACTTTATACATCTTGGTCTTTGCATAACAAAAGAGGTCTTCCTTTTCTGATCTACAAAAAAAAAAAACTAAGCAACAAACTTTGTTTGTTTTGAGTTGTTTTGTTTTGCTTTGCTTTGCTTTGTTTCTAATCAATCATTTAGATTTCTGGACTAGGGGTATAGTGCAGTGATAAAGCCTTCCTTAGTATTCATAAGGCCCTAGATTTAATCTCTAGCACTGCTGAGAGAATACAACAACAGCAAAAATAACAGATGTTCATAAAAATATAGATTTCCAGCTTCTGGGCATAAACTAATAAGATCTAATAGCATGCTGAATACTTTAGCTCCTAATGATATTTAGCAGGAGAGTTGCCCCTTTGAACAAAATATACAAGCACTGACTTCCTGTATTCTCTGCCACTGTTGTTACCTCCTCTGAGACCAAAGCAAAGTATGTACTGTGCCGAATCACCGTTTATTCCAGCGTCCCCCGTTCTGTCTTCAGGGGTGTTAAAGGAAACTGAAATGCACATGACCCGTATCTCTGTTCAGTGGGAATCAAGACAGATCAAGAGGGCTCTATATTTCACCCACCTGCCCTTCCAGGTTCACCATTTATTTTTTTGTCTCGGCATCCTTAAACATTTTTAATTTTGAGCTCTGTTAGTCAATAATTTTCTTTCCCTGCATGTATATGAACCTTACTAGAAACCAACGATGATTTTTTTTATTGTTTTCAGATCACAAAAAACCTCATAACTATTTCACCAAGAAGGACATGAAGCAAATCAGAGTTTTTCAGACAAACAGAGGGAAAGGATTTTTTTTGCTGTTTTTTTGAGACAGTTCAGGCTGACTTTAAACTCACTTTGTAGCCCAGCCTGGCCTTGAACTCGCAGCAATCCTCCTGACTCAGCCTCCCGAGTTCTGGAAGTACAAGTGTGTGCGACCACACCCGACTGGGAAAAGCCTTCATAAGGAGTATTACAGAGGTGCAGTTAAACAAATAAAACATACAGTATAGCAGAAATAGCTAAACACAAAATGTTTTAAGACAAACAGGCTAAGCCCTCACTAAAAATTACTAGAAGTAACTGATGATCCCAGATATATTTAAAAAATAATTCATTTTAAATACCCTACTTCCAATGTGGGCATAGTGGTGCCTGCCTGTAATCCTGGCAGTCCGGGAGCTCAAGACAGTAAGATCCCAAGTTCAAGCCCAGCCTCGGCAATTTAGCAAAGACCCTGTCTCAGATAAAAATTAAAAAGTTCTAGTGATGTAGCTTAGTGCAAAGACCCACTGTTTAATCTTCAGTACATCAAAAAAAAAAAGTTTATACTTTCAAAGGAGAATATTTGCGTAGGCTTGAGGTAATCTACTGAACCTGAGTTAAGAATAATTTTTAATAGCCCCAAATTATGATTCTTATTTGTGAGTACTATTAATAATGCTGTCATTCGTAATTTCATTTTTCTGTTTCAATTTACAAATTTTTAGGGTGTTTGCATGTCAAAACACTGCCCTGTGGAGAAAAATTTTCAGGTAAGTGCTTTGTCCTTCTCTCCTCCTCTGTTCCTACCTTCTCTTTCCTTCTTCCCCCTCATCCAACCTAGCATTTTTGCACTGAGCTACGTCACCAGCCTTTTATGTCTAATTTTGAAACAGAATCTCCCTAAATTGCCGAGTAGCTCAGGCTGAGCTCAAACTTGAAGATCCCTCTGCCTCAGCCTTCCAGAGTTAGAGCACAGGTGTGCACTACCATGCCTGGCTAATTAATTGGTATTTTCTTCATTTTGTTTCAGAGTTAGGGAGGCAGTGGAGGCCAGGTCAAATGCATAGAACAACTAAGCAGACTGTGTCAAAGTTATGGATACCCAGGCGACCTGCACAGCTCCTGAAACCATGCAGGATCCAGGAGGATTCAGCAGCCCCGAAAGCAATCGGGAAAGTGCTGTTTTCATTTGCATTCAGTGGGAAGCCAAGGGAGACTTTCCATAGGGCAGCTTCATAAATCTGGTACCAGGCAAAGTGAGTTTTTGTTAGGACACCCATCCCAGTGCCGTATTTGCAGGAGGGTGAAGTGAATCCAGGAATCCCGGACACCACAGACCCCTTTCCCATGTCCTGGGGGCACCAAGGAGTCTGCTCACACTGCTCTCTTTCCACCGAGCACACTAAATGCACAAAGCCCTTTGTCCAATTCTTTGTTCAGAACACCAAGAACATGGAAAAAAATTCCCCTGGGACCCACCCTCCAGTATCATGGGCCCGTGAACACCTGCCTACCGTCTTATCAAAGAATTATCTGGCCAACTTCACTTTCAAAGGTTATCAAAACAACAGTATTGTTAATCCATGGGGTAGATTCTATTTAAAAGAAAGGCGTCACAAATACTCTCCTGTATATCCTGGAAACTAATGTTGATCTGTATGCTTTGGCCCCCTTCATAATAGAAATTTTCTTTTTTCCATTAGGCGAGACTTTTAGATGACACTAATAAAATTAAATTGTCAGTAATCATACTATTTCTTTTTCAAAACAATTTTTTTCCCTTTTCCCTGTTTCTGACAAATTGGAAGATAAAAGATACAGTCAGGGTTTTAGTTTTATTTATATTTTGCTTGTTTGTTTGCTTTTGTTTTTGTAGTATTGGCCCCCATCCCAGGGGTGCTCTATCGCTGAGTCCATTCCCAACCTCGTTTTTATTTTTTTGAAACAGAATCTCACTGCACTGCCCTGGTATAACTCCAACTTAAAATTGAAGAATTAATTTGACTAATTAGCTCAGTCCCTGTCCACACTAAAAACATGAAATCTTGAAATCTTGAAAATTTTTAAAATTTTATCTTTAAATCTTTAAAATTATTCTGAAATTTTGATAGAATCTGTACTTAGAAAGTAGAATTTCTTTTCCTGATGTTTAATGAGCATGAGGCTCGAATCTTTTATGTCCATGTCTTACTTAAAGTTCTGTGATTTACTTCAGTCAAGAATTTGCTAAGTATCATTTAAAATCACTGTGCCCTGCAAAAGTTTTTGACACACAACCACCAAAGGTCTTGACATACATTTTTTCAAAGAAATCACAGATTTTTTTAAAAAAATAAAAACTGCATTTTTGTTAGTTTTCCCTTACCATGAAAAATATCTACTGAAAAAAGATCTGAAGATGCCTCATAAAAAACATGGATTCATTTTACTTTAGTTAGTGTTAATTTACCAAAAAAATTTTATTGTTATAAAATATATTTTTTATTTTTATAAAAAATATTTTTAAGAAAACAACGAGTTTGGACCAGATCGCCTGCGTTTAGATCTCAGCTCCATCATATTAAAATGGTGTGCCTTTGAGCACATTATGGAGGTTTATCTTTAAAATAACTCTCATTCCTCATTTATAAAATGAAAATTGAGTTGGATGTGGTGATGCACACCTGTAACTCCAGCACTCAGGAGGCTGAGGCAGGAGGATCCAAGCCAGCCTGAAATACATAGCAAGATTCTATCTAAAAAATAATTAACTAATTAATAAAATGGCAATAATAAATACACATAGCTTTTAGTGCCACTTTGAAGTTTATATGAAATACAAGAAGTACTTGGTCCTTAATAACTCTTTAAATATTTTCTGGGTTTTTTGGTACTATTGATAGCATAACACAACTGACAGATTTTTCAAAATACTGCTACATAAATGCTAAAAGTGTACAAGCTAAAATGAAAGGATCTTGAACATTCTATCTTACTTATTCAGTTGTAGGGTAGCAAAGACTTCTATTCGGTGCTGGAGATTGAATAAAGAGACCTAAGCATGATAGGCAAGCACTCTGCCGCTGAGCTACATCCGCAGCCCCAGGCCCTTGGTGATAATTTTAAATACATTTTGACCTATATAGCTTTATACTGACCACATAAAAATTCTACCATCATGTATATGTTGTTGTTGTTGCTGCTGACACTTATCTGGGTTTTTCTGGTTTTTGTTTTTTGTTCTGTAGTTCTAGGAATTGAACCAAGCACTTCCCATGCAAGGCAAGAGCTGTGACTGTGAGCTTAACCCTCAGCCCACACTTTCAGTCCTGTTTTACTGTTTGTGTTCCCATCATTTTTACTAGTACATTCATGTTGGTTACACAGATTAGTGGATTTCATTTTGGCAGGTTTGTGTATGTGTAAAACATACTTTAGTAATTGTCACACTCCCCAGTTATTATTTTTCAGCATTTTGAAGGATCATTTCACACCTGATTATGTTATAGGTTATGATTTTCACTGTTCTTTAATCAGAAGTGCTTAGTTTTCCCTTAAATTTGTAACTCTCGGGCCTTGAAGAAATACTGGAATAATATCTGGTTAAACTTGAGAGACCTAAGTACAATTGAAAGTAGGTTCCTACTAGGAACTCTTGTTTATTTACAGTATTTTATTCATTCATTCATTTTCCTTCATGTTCCAGAAGGGACTTGAGCTTTACAAACAAAAAGCATCAAAAGTAATGAGACTAAATAAGACTAAATAAGAAGGCTGAGGCAAAGAGAAAGACTGTAATTAAGAAGCAAGAAAAGTTAACACAGGCAATATATGCTTATCTGCATGCTAAATCGAGGCACTAAATTTGCCCAAATTTTTGTTTTTGTTTTTCTAGTGGTGGGGACTTAATCCACAACTCCTGCTTGCTAAGTTTGTGCTCTATCCCTGAGGCAAACCTGCCTTTTAGCTTTCTCAGTGGCTGTTATAAAATTTCCAATACCAAGCAAAGGTATGATCTGATGAGGAGACCAAATGAAGAAGCTAGCCATTGGCTTGTCTCTCCGTCCCTTTCGTACTTTTGTTCCTTCCTTGTTTTACCCCTCCTTAAACAGCTTCAGTTCAGTTTTACTTCTATTAAAAGGATTTTTTTTTTTTTTGCATGTATGTAACACTGGGGATCGAACTCAGTGATACTCTGTTACTGAGTGACATCGCCAGCCTTCTTTCTTTCTTTCTTTCTTTCTTTCTTTCTTTCTTTCTTTCTTTCTTTCTTTCTTTGAGTCAGGGTCCCACTAAATTTCCCAGGTGGGGTTGGAACTTGTTATCTTTCTGCTTCAGCCTCGCTCAGTGCTGGGATCACTGGATATGTGCCACTACTTTCAGCTAGACATACTTCTTTTTAGCTGTACTGTCCCAACCAGTAAAACTCTCCAAAGGCTGGTACAACCTTTTTTATTAAAGCTAAATTTCCTAAAGAATCCTATACATGCATGCAATGACTCATTCTATCAAAGATTTCAACTAGGGAGGAGGGTACCACAGTCTCTCGTTGCTCTCCGAAAAGGGAAAAATAAACAATACAACTCAGGTGTTTTGGTAGATCACTAATTCACCTCATTAACCCTTCCTTTTAGGGAAAATGATAAATTCAAAAGAGAGAGACAACAAGCACACTGGCTATCTCTAAAACACACTACTAGTTAACCCGTGGATTCTAATTCAGGAAAGAGTGTACAGTTATTTTTTTAAAGTGAGTTAACTATTAGAAATTATCACCTAATATATTTTTCTAAAAAAATAGTAAGTTTGGCTTCTTGGGTTTCTTCTCTTCATGGATTTGCTGGGGGTTTTTGTTTGTTTGTTCATTTTACTGGATTTAACTGGATGAATAAGGGAGCAGGGGAAGGATAAGCATTCGTCAAGTGCCATCTATACATCAAATATTCTGAGGACATTTTAATGTTACTTTATTTTAGGGCTGGCATTCAGCTGGCATGTGCTGGCAGGGCTTATGGGTAGTTTATGATCAGCATCTGTTCTGATCTTTTGGTGCTCAAGCCCCTCCATTTGTAGGTTATTAAATATTTTAGTGTTGTACCTACTTTATTTTAATCTTCAAAATAAATTTCCAAGAAAACAGGAATACTGGGAGATGGAAGAAGAGACACCTTTCAGGGACCTCATCCTGCCCATGGGAGGTTTGCTGGCTTCTGGTAATTTGGTTCTAGAATCCCAGAGCCCTGCCTTCTGAACATTTCCTTATATGGAAGTGTCTAGGCTATGAGTATACATTCTTCTGGATAGCAAGTTGGGGTTTTAAAAGATGTGTTTTTCAACTCTGGCAGTGAAGTCTCTGGCAGGTGCATGGTTCATAGGGAAGGAGAGGGAGAGAAAAGTCAAGCTAGGTATGCTGTGCCTGGGTCACCTGCTCCAGATGCTCGTGGCCACCTGCATCCCAAGCCTGTGTCCTTGCCTAAATACATTGGAAAGTGACAGCTGCGCATGTGGTTTCCGCGTACTTCTACACCCAACCAGAAAGCTATCAGTCCTACCATAACGGAACATTGCACCACAGAAAGGTTAATTTGCTCCACAGTGAAAGAAGCATTAGAAGCTGCATCTTTGAGATTCTTTAAAAACTGTGTTGTACATATTTTGTTTCAACTTTCTTTTGGCTGAAAATCCCATTCCTCTAAAAGCAATTGTAATATAGGAGTCCAATACATTGATGAGAAACAGGTAGTCTGCTCTGATTGGAGGGGGAAAGAGAAAGAGAGAGAGAGAGAGAGAGAGAGAGAGAGAGAGAGAGAGAGAGAGAGAGAGAGAGAGAAATTCATCTTCAGCCACATCTGCATCACTTCTGCAGCCCCTGCAGCACCTTCACAAGACTCAATATTGTGCTCTTATGAGCAGAGTTAGAAAAACATTGACCTACAAAATTCTGTCACCCTCAAACCCACTCGGTGTTGTTCACCTTGGTAAATAATTCATTCAACAAACATACTGTGTAGCTATTGAGCGCTAGACTCCAAGAATACAAAGATAAATAAATAGTGTCTGCCATCAAAAGCTTATAGAGGGAGGAGGAAAAGAGAGGGGAAAAAAAAAAGCTACTGATATTGTGCTTTTCTGTATCAATTCTCCCGCAAGAAAAGGGAATGTGTGTCTCTTTAATAGATGAACAAACTAAAATCAGAAGGGTTAAGTAATGCATTGTTATGCTTCTCCTCTGGGATGGAACAGGATTAATGCCACAGTCTCAGGGATACCAGACCTAGGTCGGCAAGTGTGTACACACACACACACACACACACACACACACACACACACACAGAGTGTGCAGTTTGTTGCAGGATCTACAACAAAGTAAACACATTTCCACACGGATTAAAATTTAAAATGCAAATCACTCAAAGGAGACAGGAAAAGGTCCACAGAAAGCTACAGATTAAGTCATTAAAATCATTATAATAATAATACTCCACCTCACACAACCGTTATTCTACACCTATGATCTCCTTCCTGCAACAGCACTGCGAGGCAGAAGTCCCCATATTACCAGGGGCTATTCCTGGAAAGCAATATATTTGGGATAAATGTTATTTGCCTAAGGGAAACCAAAAGTATCTAGCTGTTGGAATAAAACCCCCAGCTAGCTTAGATACTGTCTCTGACTACCTGTGAGACCTTATACAAGTCAATTAACCTTTTTAGATCATAATTTGGTCTTCAATAAAAGTTGAAATGCCCAATTTTTCATCCTTTGGGGTCCTCACCCTCAACCTGTGATGAATCTGCAACTTCTCCAATGTCTCCCAGCTACTGTAGTATGTGGTTCGCTCAGAAATAGAATCCACCTTCTATTCCAGAGCTTTCTTTTATTTCATGCTGCTTGTTATTATTAAACTCAAGTGAAACTTCATTTCCCAGGCATAGAGTTTGGTCATATAAATGGCATGATTTTACTTCAATCTGTTTTAATTATAACTAGACTGAGCTGATCGGAAGGTAGGTAGGCAGACCCTGGTAGTTAGAAGTTATGAACCTATGCGTAAATCCAATACTACATGGCTGGAGGGAAATTGGAGGAAAATCTAGATGAACGTAAAATGGAAAACACTGAGAAATGACAGCACTGTGAGGCTGCAGTACAGATTTCTTGGCCAGGAGGAGAAATAGATGGATTCTTTCTTACTGCATACCACAAAATCGACAGAGCAGCAACATATCTTACTGTTTGAGATTTTAGTTTCCCAAGTATCTACAGAAACTTTCATTCCTCCGAAAGCAAAACACTGACAATTTCTTGACTGGCCTTGCTGATAATTTCATTTCCCAGAAGACAGAGTAAGCATTAAGGAGAACTCCTGCTCAGCACCCAATTCTGACAGAGCCCAGTAGGTAAAATGGAAATGATTGGAACCTTGGGGAAAAGCAACCATGCACTCATAGAGTTTGATTTAAGCAGCGTTCTGCCTATGCAAACACAAATGATTCTAATGAGCAAGAAAATGGGGAGAAAACTAAGGAGACCAGTGTGCTGCACAGAGACTTACTGACAGGCTCTGAATTTAAAGCAGCATGTGCGAAAGACGGTAAAAGGGCACACATAATCAAGCATAAATATATGAAGGTAGCATAGACCTATAAAAATGCAGCAGGACTAAAGCGCAGGATGAGCTACAGCTTGTGAAAGATGTTAAGGAGAACCAAAAAATGCTTTTCCTTAGCATGAAATAAAAGGGAAGATCAAGAAAGAAATAGGCCCATTTTTTTAGAAGTTAAAGACATAAAATTCATTCATGAAATGAAAGAGCAAATCTTTATCCTTTTATTTCTTCCCTGTTGATCCATTCATAACTTCACGTGTCACTATATGTCATTAGGTCGAGAATGGGCCTTGGAAACCCTTCTAAAAATACTCCTTTTTGACATTCTTTGACCTCTAGACTTCTTTGTAAATACTTACTGGTATTACTTGAGTATGTTCTTTTTCCTGCATTAGAATGTGAACTCCATGACTACACAGACTTCGATGCTTATCTGTAGAGCTCTCTGTGTGTAATACAACTGCTCCACAAATATGCATTGAATGAATGATGTCAAAATCACTAGACAATGGCTAAAAGACAGATAAAGGGATTGAACGAAGATAACATATATCAAGAACATAGTAGGGCCAGGGATTTAGCTCAGTGGCATAAGTGTCTGCCTGGCAAGCACAAGGTCATGAGTACAAAGAACATAGTAGGTATGATACACTAAATATTTATATTCACCTGTTCATTTAATCATCCTTGCAACTCTTAAAGCTTGAATTACTATTGAGTTGAATAATTTTTCCAAGATTCTTTAACTGCAGGACTGAAACACTAGGATAAAATCGTGACAATTAGACACAGGGTCTAAGCACTTCGCCTCTATGCTCTACTAGAATAATGTGACTGGTCAAACTACCAACGTGTCTTTTGGCCTCCATGAATTATCAGCAGAAATCCAAATGGTGGTATACAATGTTCACCTGATTCCACCTCAATGGACAGGAGGTATCAGGAGACGTAAAAGGGAGTTGCTTTATTTTCAAATAGTGGCAGAACTACAAATTTTAGATCCATATGACCTTGCTGGGATGGGGAATGTGGGTAGTCTAGACTCTCTCTATATATTTATATCTATTTATATAAATATATCTTTTCTTTTTGGGACAGGGTCTCGTTTGTGTAGTTCAGGCTTGCCTTGAGCTCACTTTGTAGCCTAGGCTGGTCTCAAACTCGCAACGATCCTCCTGCCTCAGCCTCCCTAGTGCTGGGATTACAGGCTTTAGCCACCTCACTTGGCTTAGACTACATTAATAAAAGTCTTTGAAAGCATTTTTAAAACAATTTGAGGAAAAAGTATAAATTCAAAAAGAATAAGATATTTACACTGATTATATATATTCTTTCCTGTAAGATTTAGTAAACCAATATATAAGGACAATGAATGCAAATACGGATTTTATCAAGGAATCTAGTCTTTCTGTATGTCTTGTGAACCAGAAGAAAAAGTGTGGGTTTAGGGGTTGGATTATTGTGTGGTTTCATAACTAGTTGAATGATTGCACCCATAGTAAGAGTCATGAATCTGTGTCATCTGGGAGAAATGTTTTCACGTGGACATCAAGGCCTTTACCCTTGGCCTTGTCTGATATGAACATATTTATCAATGACTGAGATAAAGCTGTACAAAGGAATGGCTGTTAAGAAAAGATTCCATGAAGCCAAGCAAGGTGGCACAACCCAGTAACCCCAGCTACTCAGGAGGCTAAGGACAGAGGATTTCAAGTCTGAGTCCCATCTGGGTACCTCAGTAAGGAATTGTCTCATTATAAAAAATAGATGAAGTTTGGTTGGAATAATTGTATGTCTGATCTAGTCTTGGGACCAAAACATCAGCTGCCCGGAAGGATATGTGATTTAGTAACCATATTTGTAGGGAAAGATAAAGAAGCTTTATCTGACAGTGAGTCAGTAGTATAACATGGTTAGAAAGACAAACAACAACAACAAAATAGAAGTAATTTAGTACAATAATACATTCAGAGTGTGCATAAAAGAAGACACAATCTAACCATTTTTCAAACCGTGTTTAGATTCTCATGCTGCATTCTAGGTATAATATTTTAAGGAAGATGTGGACATGGATGGAAGAATTATAAAACTTCTAGGATTGAGCATGCTGAATGTAAAGGGACTTGAAACCATCTTCTATGGTTTCCCAAAAGGATTAGGGACTTTCTAGCCAGAAAGCTGTTGTTTTGATGGTTTTATCTGGATAGTAGAAATTTAATAATTTTAATCATTATTTAGCATTCACTAAGTTCCATATTAACCATTTCCCATTCACTGATACTATCAACAACCCCAAGAAGTGATCTCCAGATTATTTTAATTTTATGGATTAAAAAGCTGAAGCCAAGAGTGTTTAATATATCCAAGACAGCAAATGCCAACAAGTGATAATGCTTGAACTTGAACTTGGGTCAGTCTTTTTCCAGTGCCTGCTCAACTATTCTCTACAGCAGATTTCTCCTGCTACATGAAAATTAGATTATATTGTGTGTGTGTATGTGTGTGTGTGCGTTCACATATGTGATGATGAAATTATACAGGACAATAAAAACAGCATACAGTAAAAAAACAGGGAGTAGATTTGATAGAGTTGGAAAATGTCTATTTTCTACTTTTCTTTTTTCAAGTTTTCTTTCCCAAACTTATCCTAATTTCATAAAAATTCTACCTACATTGTTTGAAAAAAAACTATTATTATGTGAAATAAGGATTAGCTTTATTTTAAATGGTTCTAAGAGGTTGAATTAAGATGCTTTAATGTATTATGAGGCATATTTCAGTTTAAAAACTGAACCATTTGTACTCAGAATTTTTCCAAGAAATATTACTTTGACAGAGGATGCTTATGCAAGTTTGAAAACACTATTTTTTTTTATTGTTTTCTGAGACAAAGTCTTGCTGTGAAGTCTAGGCTGACCTTAAAATCAACACCATGCCTCTTTTGGAAACCCTAAAATTGAATAGTTCTATATGATCAAGATTATAACCCAAAAGATCCAGAAGGTGCAAAATATGAACCAAGAAGAAATAAGCCAAGGCCTAGGTAGCTGGTTAATGTATCGCTTCATATTGAGCCTCGGCAGTCTGCTCAAAAGGACCCTATTTGACAAATAACATCTAGCAAAATATTTAGACATGAAATATTAGAACAGGAAAAGTGGCATATGGATAATACTAAGTTTCTGCACTAGCCTTTTTACATGGTATGCATGGACAGCAAAGACTGGACCAAAAACTGTCACGTCATTTGTTTACTGCAGTCCCAGGGTAGCCCTGGCTGTTGACATCTGAGCACAGAGTCAGTGGTCCCCCCAGGAAGTGTCAGTTGGGCACGACCTCCTCTAATCCACTCTCTCCCTCCACTCCAACCTCCTGTGTGCATCCTACTTGTTTTTTTTTAAAGCAGAATTTCTATCATCTAAACTGAAAGTTCTACAAAAGCAGAGAAAATGTCTCTCTCTCTTTTTTAAAATCTTCCTCAATCTTCCTCAATTATATACAAAACAACCAATTTATTGATTAGTTAGCAGGTATATTCAGCAAGCTTTTGTTATCTAATGGTGATCAAAAGGGCTGCCTCTGATTTCAAGTGCAGACTATGGCAGAGTTTATCTCTTAGGATTGCCATTATTTGCTATCCTTTTCCAGAATCATGCTTTTCTATCTGTGAGAAAAAAAAAAAGGAAAAAAAAAAAAAAAACCAATGAGACCCACTGCTGCAGCAGTGGAGATATTTTTAATTAGACTAAGAAAACCAATGTAAAAAAGGTGTCAATATTTGTCGAATGATAAGTGTAAGGGTTGAGTCTCCAATAAAGAGGAACCAGATAGAATTTGAGATGTTACCTCCTCCTTTTCCAAAATGAGTCCTGCATGGCTTTTACTTAAGACCTTCTGCACAATTTTTCTCAGTAAGAGTAGGGCCAGACCACAAAATAACAAGAAAATAAATATTCAGTCTTTTCCCAAATTTTATTCATGCAGTTGGAAACAGAACAGGAAAATCTAATGCTGAAATCTACTTGTAAGTGTTATAGCGAAAAAACCAGGATAGGCTTAGTCTTTACTGTTATATATTATGTTAAACAACTTCTTTATGATTTTAAATAACTTTTCAGGAGATAAACATATCATAACTTACAGTGGACATCTTTCAACATGGAAATTGAAAAGCAATGTAAGGGGCTGGGGATTTAGCTCAGTAGCAAAGTGCCTGCCTGGAAAGTACAAGGTCGTGAGTTCGATCCCCAGTACTACAAAAAAAAAAAAAAAAAAAAAAAAGAAAAGCAATGTAAAAGAATTGCTTTGAAAAAAACTGTAATTAAATGTATTGCTCAAAAAAAATGTAGTCAGACCTGTTGACATGTACCTATAGTTTCAGGTACTTGTGATCCTGAGGCAGGAAGATCCCAAGTTCAAAGGCAGTCTGGGCCACTTATCAAAACCCTGCCTAAATAAAATCTTAAAAACCAAGGAGCTATGCAGCTCAGTGGTAGAGTGGTTGACTGGCTCTGTGAGACCCTAGGTTCAATTCCCCTAAGCTGCAAAACACAAACAATCGAAATCCCCCAAAATAAATTTGAAAACCCCAAAATATATTGTGACAATGGACAGCTCATAAAAATACAGGATAAAGCCCTGAGTTAAGTTCGGGAAGTGCTATCATTTGATTATTAATAAAAAAGATGAGCAAAGAAAAAAGATGTATATTTTTCATCAGATCAACTTGAGAACATATTAAAAACAGCAATTCTGCAGTCCACATGCTTATAGATTCTGATTCAATAGATATGGTCTGGGGCCTGAAAATCTGTAATTTAAGAAATAATCTCCCAAAATTTGGACACACAGCCAGGCGTGGGAACCATGGGCAATGTTTGGGAGATGACAAGTTCGTGCAGAGCGGACCTTACTCTCAAGCTGCTTGCAGTCTAGTGGCTTCGCTGTCATGACTCTGACTACTTTATCAGAATGCAGAAAAGCTGATGGTTACTGGGTTACAGTATTTCAGGCAAGCAAAGTAAAGTCTGCAGGGCCTGGTGGCCCATTCCTGTAATCCCAGCCCCAGGAAGGCTAAGGCAGGACTGAAACTAGTTCCAGACCAAGCTGGGCTACAGGGTGAATTCAGGACCAGTTTGAACTATATGGGGTGAACTTTCTGAAAAAATCAATAAGCAAACAAATAAGAAAGCCTACACCAAGATGGAAATAGTGAGATCAGAGGAAAGAGAACACACTGGTAAGATATTTTATGAGTGGATTTGACAGACCTTGGAGAGCAGATAGTCTATAAGGAAATTCGGATAATGTAACACTTTCCTTTGCTAGGGCTGCCATAACAGATGCCATAAACTGGGTGGCTTAATAGGAATTTTACTTTCTCATGGTGTTGAGGGGTAGGATACATTAGTAGTGCTGTTTCTCCTGAGCCTGTCTGCTTGTCAGGTGTCCGTGTTCTAGGATGCTCATGTGAAGGCTCTGGGTACCTGGTGTCCTTTCTTCTGCCTCTTAGGAGGGCGCCTGGCATCCGGGGTCAGAGAGCACCCCGATAGCTTCATTTCATTTTAATGCCACACCTTAAGACCCTGTCTCTAAATACTGTCATATTTCTGAGGTTCTGAGGACACCAACATATGAACTGGGAGGTGGAAAGGACAGCACAATACAGCTCATGCTATTTAACTAGAAAACATTGAAACTGATCAGCCAAATGCGTAACATGGAGTAAAATGCTCTGTGATGGTTAACTCTTCCACTAAATCCGTGATTGTGAACCTTTTAGAGCTTTCAATGGTAACAAACAGCTCGCTGTGGCACATGTACCGTAGATTCTTCACCATGTCCTAATATGTTAATCCTTTTCCATGGAGGCCATGGGAAACTCGGCTAGAAAGTAACTATAAAATAATGTCACATCCAGAAAGTCTGCTTGATGGAATCTCTCTAGGTATCAGAAGTTTAATTGTCAAACTATTGGTGGTCCTAAATCTTAGTATAAAAAGCAATTTGGGGCAGTTGTCCTTCTTCTGACACGTCTCTGGAATAAATCAAAGGAATATGGCACTTTATGGTCAAGGCAGGGCTTCCAAAGTACTCACCCAGGAACTTTTTCCCAATCCTTCTCTCTTGTGATGGAAAGGGAATTAAGGGTATTATCCATTCATTGCCTTCTGTGACTATCAGCATGCATGGAAACCATCTCAGAATTTAATTTTCTTTATATAAATGTAGTTATCAGGGCCATTTTGGTTGCAAGTTACAGAAACTCAACTCAAATAAGTTTCAGAAAAAGGCAATTTACTGGTTCATGGATCTCTAGAAAGCTTAATAACTGGAATTAAGGCTCAGCACCAACCTTTCTTGGGATCCTTTAACCATTATATTTTCCCTTTGCCTGAGTCTATCCCATAGTTTCAGTTTAAAAACTTACAGAGATGGCCTCAGATCAGCTCAGCTTTGGCGGGGTGCCCACTATAAGGGCAATCAGGAGTTTGGAGCCATATACAGTAATTCTTTTGTGGAAAAATTTTGACACAGAAAGGTAAAATTCTTCAAACATCCTTGAGATTTTGGGCAAATGAAGCAGATTCAAAGAATTTACAATATCCTTATCATTCTGAATTTTTAGTTCAATAGTTCCCACTTGCAATTATATTAAAGTTTAAAAAAGGTTCTACATAAGAGCCATCAATATACACTTTACTGTTTTATTAATATAATATTATTACTTCCTGGTTTCAGCTGAATAGAAGAATACCTCTTTTATTTCTATCCTCTTTTTGCCTACACTTTTATAGCTTTGATTCTTACAGCTCTTACAGATAAACGTTACAATCCAAACCCATTTCTTTATAATTAGGCTTAGTTTACAAATTAAACTTGACTATGAGTTCCTAACTTTACTGCAAAGAAGTATTAATGTTATTTATGATCAAATTAAATGCTAAAAGACAAGATATTTTAAAATACAGCTTTTTGTGCAACTGGGATGGAGAATACAAGAGAGAAGACGAAATGGAATAAAAGAAAGCTGTGGGGTTAGCTCAGTGATAGATGTTTGACTAGTTTGAGTGGGAGCTGGAATCCACACTGTATATGGAAGGAAAGGAGGAAGGAGAGAAGGAAGGGAAGAAGGAAGGAGTGAAGGAGGGAAGGAAAGAAATGAAAAAGGAAGGAAAGGGAGGCAGAAAGGAAGAAAAGATAAAAGGAAGGGAAGGGAGGAAGAAAGGATGAGAGAGAGAGGGCAGAAGAGAGAGTGCAAGAGAGACAGAGAAAGATTAGACAGTAAGTTTGAAAAGAAAAATTTCTTGACTTGATGAAGGATATCTACAAAAAATAACACTACAATTTAGAGCTGAACTCTTCAAGGTACTTCCTTTTAAAAAGGTATGCAGGACCACCATTTCTATATAATACTGGAGTACAGGCCTAGATAGTGGAACATATAGAGAAAAAGAAAAGTATAAAACTAGGGAAAAAAAGCTAAAAAGAAAGATATAATTGTTTATATGGGAAATTAAAGGGAAAATACAGATAAATTATGAAAATTAATTAGAAAGCTTTGAAAGTTTCCTGGATGAAAATAAAAATACAAAAAGTAATTATATCTATATATACAGAAGCAAATATTAGAAAATCATTTAAAAAGTAAATCATTAAAAACATAATTCAAAAATGTTTTATCAAAGGAGTAGGTAGGACTAAATCTAAGAAATTTATTTGAGAAATAAAATCTTTTTGAAAAACATTGATGAAAATCTAAATAAATGGAAAAGTAGAATATGTTCTGAGATTAGAACACTAGAAATCATAATAAAATGTTATTTCCCTTCATATTCATCTGTAGATTCTAACAAATTTCAGTTGAATTTTGTGGGTATAAAATGTGGCAGTGACAGTATCCTTGCAATATTTGTGCAGAAAAGAAAGAGTCCAGACCAGCCATGATATCTCGGAAAAGCATGGGATAGAGAAACTTATTCAGTGCTTCAGATTATTTTGAAATTATATTGATGATACTAGAGAGGAGAGAAATTAGTTGACCCAACGCATAAAACAAGGAAAGGATCCAAAAATTAAATCATATATATGTAAATTTGATTTCTGAAAATGTTAGCTTTGAATATTAGAGGAGAAAGTATATTATTTCTACCTGATACTATCCATGAAAATTGACTTCAGATTGATAAATACTTAAATACAAAAATTCAAGAATACCTAGATGACAGAGGTAAAGATTTCTTAAGTAGAAAATATACAATACAAGTGGAAAAGGAAAGCTTGCAAAGTTTAACTGAATTAAGATTAAAAACTCAATACATCTCAAATAAATGAAAAAAACCCACAAGCTAGAAAAATATATTTTCTCATACATAAAATATAGTATATTAGTATAGATATTATCCTCAAATCAATTAACAGAAGACAATTCAGTTAATGGAAGACAATTCCAGAAAGAATGGCTATTAGCAAGAAATCAACAACAAATACTGGTGAGGATGTAGGGAAAAAGGAACCTTTCTCCATTGTTGGTGGGAGTATAAATTGGGACAACTAACACAGAAATCAGTGTGACGATTTCTCAAATAATAAAACTAGAAGTTTCATTTGACTCAAATATTCCTTTTCTTGATGTCTTTCCAAAAGAGTTAAAAGCATCATACTACAGCAGTATATGCACACCCATGTTTATAGCAGCACAGCTTGTAATAGGTAAAACTTGGAAACAGCCCAGTTGCCCATCACTGGATGAATGGATAAAGAAAATGTGGTTTTTGTGTACAATGGAGTACTACTCTGCCATAAAGAAGGATAAACTTGAGACATTTTTAGTTTAATGGATATACCTTCAGACCATACTTATAAGTGAAATATATCAGGTGCATGTGCATAAATATGACAGTGTGTTTTTTGTGTGAGAAACCAAAAAACATAAATAAGGACCAAAATAGATGGTACATATTGGGAAGTAGAAAGAAAATGTTCAAATGAGAAAGGGAACAAGGGAGGGGAGAGGAAAAAAAAAGAAAAGGAAAAGGAAAAAAAAACAACAGAAGGAAAAATGGAAACAAAGCTTTTGTAAATAAGGGAACAGAGTGGTTAAAAGGTGGGGTGGGGTGATGAATGTGATCATTATGTACATCAAAATTAATTTTTAAAATGGGTTAAAAACGGTATAAACCTCATTAACAGGAAACCTTAGTTATTAAGTGAGAAAAGATTTTCAATCTCATTAGTAATAAAGAAACTTAAAATTAAAACTATGAGGACTTTTTATTTTCCATTCCCCAAATTAGTAAGAAATTTTTACTGCCTGATTCCATAATATGCTGAGAAGCACAGAGAAAATTGGACATTTATCTTTATACTCCTGGTAGGAGTGTAACATTGATCCTTTGTGGAATGGTTAGGAAGTATCTATTGAATTTAAATTTTTAAATAGCAGTCTTTTCATCTTAAAGCATACATTCTGAAACAGGGATTCTCAACCTCACATTCTTGCCATTTTACATCAGATAAGTCTTTGTGATAGAAACTGTGTCCGTTAGGATGTTAGCAGTATCCTTTGCAGAATATTGAGCATTAACTGGAGATATTAGTAGCATCCTCCAGCCAAAAACAAAAAACCTGGCCAGAGTTGCCAGATTTTGTCCGGGGACAAAATTACCCCAGTTTAAAAGCCACTGAACTAGTGAAATATTTGCATATCTACTTATACCTGCATACATGCATAAGAATGATCATAGAAGCAGCGTCTAACAGTAAAGAACAAAAGAAAGAAACAAAAACCTCACAACACGTCCAAATATCCACGAATGTGGAATAAATTGCATCAAACAATGGAATATTATTAGCAGTATAAACAAATGAATTATAACTACATGGTATATTAAGGTTGAAACTCAAAAATTTAATGTCAAGTGGAAAAATCATAGAAAAATATATGCCCCATTTACATGTTACTACAAAACATCAGAAAGCAAGCATTTTAACTTCAGAGACTTAAGTACTACAACTTAATGTAAGAAACCAAAAAGCTTTTTCCTGATTTAATATTGTGAGTTGTACATTTGAAGCAATATAAAATGGTAATAAGCCCATTTAGAATGTTGTTTAGGAAAATTGAGGGGTTAAAACAAAGTAGTTTGAGTGCTCAAGACATCTTTTCTTAAGCAATAGTTACTAACAGATAACGGGGTCAACTACTTTAAAAATACAGCCTTAAAAAAAGACAAACAGGATAATCTCGTGGTAGAGTCATTACACAGAGTGAACTCCCTCTTGTAAAAGGGGGAAAAAAACATCAATTTTTTTTTTTTTTTTTGCTAATTAAGATGAATATTATTCCTGTGAAAAGAACTAAAAAGTTGTATGGAAATGACCAGAAATCCCGAAAGAGATTTATAATCTACAACAATAATTGCATGTAACTTTGAAGAAAAAGAAGACTTTTTATCTTTGCTTTTTGCAAGATCTTATAAGTAATCAACCTGTGGACCAATTAGCAGTGCCTTATATTGCTATCTGATCTAAAACTTGACATTGGCTATATTGGAAACATTTGTGGCATTTTTCAAGCAAACTGACAAAATAACCATTGGCTAGAGTAAATACAATGAGAAACTTTTGTCATTAATGAAATAAGCCACAAAAATTTATTAAGTGTCAGAAACAAAATACGTTATTCTTTCTTTCTTTTTTGGGAACCAAGGATTGAACTCACGACTATGCTATGTGCTGCTGAGCTGAATGCCCAGCCTGAAATCCTTTACTCTTGTTGAAGGCTAGATGCTGTGACTAGTCATAGAATTATATACCCAGCTGTTAAGTACAGACAGAATGGGAAATCAGAAGGAATATCTACTTTGTTGAACTACAGATTAATTATATTGTAAGATTTGCTTTAATACTAGATTATTTAATAATACTTTAGAAAAAAGGGAATACTAAAGATTTATTGTTTCAAAGTTCAATTTTAATTGATAAATGTCAAAATATACATTTACATTTCAGTTCTGTAATAATTCATAACTTGGGCTGCTTGCTTAAATTTACACACTTAACAAATCAGAAGAAATAGTTTGAATGAGCAGTATTTTACCTAATAATTTGTTACTTTGCTTGAATTTTGGTTATAGATAGTAGGCTGATTTGGTTTGTTTTGTCTCTAAAATATCATGATAGGTGAGTTGTATTGAGTGCCTTGGGAAGTCAGTACAAAAAAAGGAAATTTTACGTTTAAACACTTGATTTCCTAATAATCATATTAAGAATTTGAAATCCACACATTGCCACTAAGCTACTACCCCCAAATGAACAATGGTTTTAGATAGGAATTGTTTTCTTTATTACCTAAAAGGTGATTTACTAACATAAATCAAGAGTTTATTTTAAATGCTTTGTCTTCATGTTTTAACCTTTCTCGGTGCAGATCTTTCCGTCTTGTGAGACACAATGCCAGTTCTTGTCTATAAAAGCCCAGGGTGAAACTGTGGGTCTGTTTTCCATACATATGCTTGAATTCTATGAGCACTTTTGTACCAGAGGAAAACATTTTAGAGATACAGCTCTATCTTCACTTTGAATCCTATTTTTTATTTATTTTTTCCAACTAATTTTCATTTATATTTTTAGTTCTTCCTGGAAGTAGGTGCAAGGTATTTTAATTGTATGATATCATTTGGGTCATGCAGTCGGTACAGAGAAGTGTTTTTTTAACTATAAATGTTGTATATACTCGTTGTTGTTGTCATTGTTTTTATTTTAAAACAAAATGAGAAAAATGACACAGAATTTCAAAACAAATAGTAGGAGATGGACAGTGGTTAATATATTATGTATTGTTATCTTCAAAGTAATTGCTCAATATTGTTCAAATAATGGTTTTGTTCTGGCTAGAAAAATAATATTTATCACGTGGCATTAAGAAATGAAGACTCTTCAAATACTTATATCCTAACTCTTTTGTGTACCTTTTGTGAATCTTTTTTCTAAGTCCACAATATAATACCAATTCTTTCTCGCTTCTATGCAGAAGTACACAACATACATGTTTGTTTGCCCTGTTTATTCAGTAATATAACACTTTCTGATGGTTAGTTCATTTCAAAATGCTATTTTTCTGCAGTGAAAAATTCCTTCTTTTTATAAAGAATAATCAAGACCACTAGGGAAAATTCTTTCACGACATACAGTAATAACTTGCTGAGAAATATTTTACACTGACTTTTCCTATTTAATAAGATTAATTTTATTGTTATTTGGATTGTAAAGAAGTTATGATCAAGACTAAACTTGAATATTACCTTTAATGTCATAAAAACATAAAGCCGACAAAATTATGTGTTTAACAAAATCATGTGATGTTTAACTCACTTAGAACTTATAATGTATGCTTTTAGAAAACAAACACTTTAAAATTCACAGATGTTGCAAAGCTCTGGTCAAATATATATAACCACATTTTATGTAATGGTAAAAATTCCAAAGGACTCTTAGTCACCCACTTTCACTATGTATCACAGATACACTTTTTCTTCTTGCTCATAGAATGCAAATCACATTTATTTCTATATCTGTGTATATTTTAAAATAAATCACTGCAGAAAACAAAATATTGAATACACTACATTCAAGTGCAATCTAATAGAGAAACAGAATCTTATATTTGCTTCAAAGAGCCTGTAGCATATTTGGTGAGAACTTGAAAATGCTTAAGGAATTTGAATGCAGCATTTATTCATGAAAGTGTAAGCTGCCTTATAATTATCAGATCATGCATGTATTTAGTAACTGATACTCCATTTTTATTATACCAATTCAGGTTTTTTGGTTTGTTTTTGTTTGGCATTATTGAATATAGAAAGAGTCTTTACTTACCATACTGGGAAAGATGAAATTTATCATTGTGCCATAAATGCCCTAGAAAGCAAAGAAAATATTATTATTTATTATACCTCCACCCACAGGGATCCCAACTGCCAAATGTAATGCATCAGCAGCAAAACAAAAATGAAGTAAGTCTATTGAACAAAGCACAAATCAGTATTCTAAGAATTCTGGAACATGTCTTTGGACAGAACAACTTTAGAATTAAGCAATTGTTATGATAAGTACTTTCACACAGAGAATAAAATATGTTATTTTCTGAAAACAAATACTACAGAATTAAGAGAAAATTATCAGGTTTTGTATTTTTTGTTTGTTTGTTTGTTTTTGCTTTACTATCCCCTTTTAACCCAGTTGAATCTTTCATTAATACCAATGAGACAGCTAAACCTAAATTCTTTAAGTGACAGCTGGGGGACATTCAATTTTCCTTAAGTCATCATTCATGACCATTACATTAATTTAAATGTGAGTAAATTTTCTGTCTGGAATCTTGATAAGAAAATCAGATATAGGAGCTGAGAAACCAAATTTGAATTTCAAGATCATTTTTCAGAGTGAGGAATCATTTACTTGCTTGTCATTTTCTATTGATTGAGGTCATATTTACATCACATGATAAGAACTGGAACAAAATTATACTTGGAAAAGATATACTTGCGGAAGAATTTAAGTTTTTAAAAATTATTCAAAAACATTTACTTTTTATTTTTAATAATTGGCACAAAATACATTTTCCATCAATATGTATAAAGATATATGTCAAGATATAAGAAAATACGCTTTATCTCATCCTGATAATTGTTATTAAATATTAGTTGCATTCTCTTCCTTTATGTTTTTTAAATACCATTAACATAATTTTAAGAAAATACACATTTAATGTATCTGTCAAAACTACATAATTGCTAAGTAAATTTTAATGGATAACATAGGAAATTTACTGGAATCTTCCAGATAATGATATTTTAGTCCTTATAACATTTTTCTACTACTGTAATTTTGAATAAAAATTATATTTTGATATGTATTTGAAAACTTCCTAAAAACAATAGTACTTCTATATATAAAAACAAATTATAATTTTAAACCACTGAAACTGATGTTCACTTTTTTCTTTCCAGTGGTGGGGATTGAACCTAGGGCCTAAGGCTCTACCACTGAGCTGCACAACTAGTCCACAATACTAAAAAAATTTTTAAAGGATCTTTTGCTAAAGAATAAGATGTGAAGGGTGCATTACTAGGTTTTCACACAGATAATATTTTGTTAAACATTTTTATAAATCAACATTTGGATAGCAAAAATGGAAACCTGAAATTCTGTAATGATTCAGGAATTCTCCCTATGAAACTAGTTTGTTTTAAGTAAGTTATTACTTGTTATTTAATCCTAAGTATTTATAATTTAATTCAAAAGTTTGTATTTGATTTGTAATGTAAGCATTTAAAGAAAAATTTTAAACTTAGAAAATTTTATTGTACATGATATCTAGCCTTAAAAAATTATTCTACTCATATTCGTAATTTCTAAACTGCTAGGAAATAATAAAATAAAAGCATTTTTAAGCACCAGCTCCTGAAGAGGGCAGCACGTTCTAGATATTATTGCATTCCAAGCTCCAATATTACAGCTTTGGCTTTAGTGTACTTTTTTAAGAACTAAAGGAGAAAAATTGATATGTTTTATAGATGTCAGCTCTGCTGATACAATAAGCCAGCAAAAATTCCAGGCAGTTTCAGACCAAGGTCAAAACTGCATTTGATTATTAGGAGAACTTTTGAATTAGACACCTAAAGCTATGTTTTAGAAAAGGAACAACAAAATGCTAGTAAGAAGACGCTCCATGAGGAAAGTGCTTTATCTTAGTACTGTAGGTAACTTTACCTGTTGGCAGTGCATTGACTGTCAAAACTACTAAAGGGGTTAGATTCAATTATCTCATTCCTTGCACATTTCATCTCAATTGCTATGGCAACATTCAGTTGCCTCAGTAGCAATCCACACTTTAATCAGATATTTCCTCCTCATTTTCTGTGATCTAAAACTATGTAGTCAAATTTACAACCAAGTGCTGATGAATCTGATAACACCTCTTACAATTTAACAGACAACTTGCCTCCACCCACATGTATAAATATTTTCAGAGAGGCTTGTAACTCTTGCACAAGTACAAGACTTAATAGAAGAATACGTGTTTGGACTTTCTTACTTCATTAATTTGTTAGTGCTTTTTTTGCCACTATTCTTTATTTAGAATTGTTTTTAACCAATTGAAACTCATTCCAGACAGTCACTACCATAGGTCACTTGAACTCAATAACAAAGCTGATATGTAAAAGAAATAAAGTCTAGTGTTCACATGTCAACTCTCCTAAACAAGTCTTTTGATTTATTTAACTTTTATCTGAGTATAATTTGTGTTGACATATCAAAGAATCTTTTTTTTTTAAATTTCCTTGAATGCAGGTAAGAAAAGCAAAGAAAATAATTAAGGACAAAGCAAGATCTGTTATACAAGTAGAAGAAACTTTGGTCAAGCTTCAATAATAAAACAGTTTTAATGAGAAGTGAAAGCATGATGTGTTACATTTTTGATGTCACTTGGGTGACTATTAATGATCTACATTGTTGGATCAAGCATCACTTTAGCATTTTTCAAAAGACTAGAGGATCTTTGGCATATAAAGAAATATAAGGAAATTCAAAAGGCCTTCAATTCTGATTTCAAGAGTAGGCTAATCATATTTCCTTAAATGCTTTTTGCAATTTTTGCAAATAGTCACTATAATTTTATACATACTAAAATTTTTTAAACTATAATTAAGAAATAACATTATCTAAGACCTTCTTTATAATTTTAATGGTTATTAAAATCTATCTTTTGATGAAAATTATTTTAACATGAAGTTGTGATAGTTCTTTAGTGAGAAGTTTTACATCTGTAGCAGACAGCAATACTGCGTGTTTTTTTATCACTTAGTAGTGTCTAATAAAATTTCCATTAGTGGAGGCAACCAAAAAAGTATGCTTTCTATAGCTAAGTTTATCAGTCTAATAATTAAATAACAATTTCTAGACAATAGCTTTTGTAACATAGATGACTACATACATCAAGCAAAACTTTAGCAAAATTTTTTTAAAATACAGATCTTATATACTTTCAACTTGAACTGTACTCAGTATTAGAAGACTATTTTCAAAGTAGTTATTGAAAAGCTAATTCCTTATTGGTAAAATTTGGAAGCCATAAAACCTTAGGAGAAATTGAAAAACCGAGGCATTTAATTAACAAGGAAAATCTTTATATTGAAAGGAAGCATAGAACCTGTCTTCAGATAGTTGAAGAACTTAATATGTAAAAGAAATAGGGAGTGTCTTAGAAAACTCAGGTAAATAGTAAAAGTTCCCATGAAATGGTTCCAACTATACATAAACAAATAAAACCCTATAAAACAATTGGCATTCTTTAAATAATGGCACAAACCATGAAGCAGAAAGTTCCTTATGTGGGCATTTGTCATGAAATATGTGCAGATGAACTCTTTTTTCCATTGCTTGTCTTGTAGGACAGTATTACAGAAAACGTGTTAGAACCCCTCCCTAAAGTTAGGTCTGGGAAGTAAAATGAGTCACTGCTCCATGAATTTTTCAAATTCAATGTGAAAACCTAGCCATGATCTTCCAACAGCATATTCAGCAGTAAGTTTGCAAAGCCCACTCTAGAGAAACAGCCCAAATGAGAAAAATGAACACCTCTTAGTGAAGAGTTACCTAAAACCTCCAAGGAGACATGTAAATTGGTCCTAATTGGCATTCATTCAAGAACTTCGGTAGATGTCAGGGAGTGACTAGAGGTGAAGAATGAGCTTCCCTTTCCACCTTGACTGGACTCATCCACCCAGAGCTGGCGTATTGCCAGGCTATGCTTATGCTACTGCCTGTGTTAGACTGCTCTCTGGCTTTTGGGATGATCTTCAAGCTCTTTATTCATTTAAATAATAATTGCTCAATTAAGGGAGTTGGGTTTTCTTCCTTGTACAGAGAAATTAAAAGTCTAAGAGAAAATTATGCATTGTGTGGGAATGCTCATCTTCAGCAAGACTGCTGAATAAGACAAAAGAAAGTTGTAACTAATTTGAAGATTCTAAATATAAGGACATTTCAGATTTCTGGAGTCAGAGTAACATATACTTTTCATTTGTCAGCCGATCCTGTGAAGTTCTAGTTTAAGTTGGTTGAAAACAGTGTTTTTACTTAGTTTGGTTTTGAAGGTTCCTGTTTGACCGCCTTTGAATCACATCGAAGGAGCCAAGGGGATCGCAAAAGGTCTTATACTATCCAACCCTAATGTACTCTCGTGCTGTTGCTTGGAGCATGAGCTCTTTGAAGAATGACTGTCTACCAGAAGCATCTGTTTCTACCTAAAGAGCTGATTAGTGGTTTTGCAGCAACCAGAAAGGTTAACTTTAGTTTTACTACTGAAGAATATGGGATATTACATACTTCATAAGTATTTAATCTCCTCTACCTTTCTTGACCCCTTCAAATCAAAGCTTGACATTAACTTATGTTGGTGAAAATTCCTCCTGCTGAGGATTTTGCTAGCAAATGGTCTTGAAACTTGTTTCCAAAACCCTCACCTACAAAAGCTTTTATTAGCCAATTCCATTTGGTTGGCTGTGTTCCATCATGGTCTCTCGTGAACACAAACAGCTACAGAGAAAGAGAAACTTCCGTGGCACCCTGGAGGAACTTTTTGATCCAAAGGATCCTACTAGCAAACCAAAGTGTCACTGCGAATTCATAAACAGTTCCTTCTGTCAGGAATAGCAGTAGGAGGAGAGGACTTCGTGTGTGCAATGACTGTTCCATGTGTGTAAACCCAGTAACCAACTCAAGATCAAAGGCTGTCTTCAATCAACAAGTATTTCTTTAGTGTCTACCATGTCTAAAACTGAAGAAGTCAGAAAAAGACAAATATGAGCTATTTTTAATGATGGTATTTGTTGAATACATGAAGAAAGATACGTTACTGGCCTGTTAAAAACTTATGATACCCCTACAGGAGGTAAACCTCACATGAAACAAAGCACAGTGTCTTTTTGTTTTGTGCTTATTGGTCGAAGTGTTTAATCTGTTTTATACTACAAAATTTTTTTAGTATATCTGAACAATAATACTTCACAGAAGTAGTTTTGAGGAAGAAGCATACATTTGTGGCTTTATCCACTATGACACTGCACCCTCAGGTCTGTCACTTGCTTTTCTTGGCTGTGCCTACCAAGCTTCAACTGGGAACTAACAGAAGGTAGGACAAGTCTGCACTCTTGTTTGCACTGTGGCTAAGCACTTGGAAAAGGCTTATTGAATGAATAAAGAATTAAAAAGAAATTTAAGAAGTTGAAAATGTTGTTGACCAAATTTCAGGAAGTATTCCATATGTTTGGTGTGATTTGAGACGGTCTCAGTTTCATGGAAGATACATAAATTTTCACTGGCCTTCAACCTGAGATACAAGTAGATGGGAAGGAGATAGGGTATTTCTGGTGGAGTGAAGGCCATAAGCAAAGAAATTGCAGAAGAAATACTGAAAAGATCTAATTCTGTTTTGCTGGGGATCGAACATCAGGGCCTTGCATTCTACCACTGAGCTGTACCTCCAGTCTTAATTCTGCTTGAGAAGACCATGAGTCACACTGTAAGTTAGTGCTTTTGTTTGGTTTAGATTAATGAATATAGTAGAGAAATATGTCTCAGGCTTCAATTTGAAAACCTGGAGATCTTGCTATAATAAACACTCTAATTTAAAAAGAAGACTCCGACCTAGTAGACCTGGCATGTTTGGATTATGGTGTAAGATTATTTGTTTTTTACAAATTCCCAGGTGATGTCTCCATGCTGAACTGCAAACCTGCAGAGGATCCTTAGTGCTAGACAGGGTCATTGGGACTTGATGTGGAAGGCGCGTGAGAGCTGCTTTATTTTGCCTCATAGTTAGGCATGATGAAAAGTGCACTTAGGGAGAGTAGTGTGTCAACCTCAGGAAAGTATGCAAAAGAAGAGAGAACATGAATATAGAAAAACCAGCTGAAAGGCTTTCTGCACCTTATCTACATATTTCACAGTATGAGTGCTCAATCACCTGTTGACTGATTAGTTTATATGGACATGATTAATTCAAGTAGGTTCTTGGTGGAATAATTGTAGGTTCAGTGACTTTTCGAAAACAAGTTTAGCTAAAAACACATAAGGAAATCCGTGAACATTCTTTGCTGCCTCTTCATCTGAAAAACTGTACTGGTTCTCAAAAAGTCCAAAATGTTAGCTCTTCTCTTCTGTATAATGATAATTATGCCCTCCTACATATCTCTCCAACTTTGACCTTATTATATCATAATGATGATAATAATAATTAGTGATAGTAGCACAACTCTGTGTTTTGAGTGATTTTTATTCATAGTGTCAAACAAACAGCCAAGAATTTCTATAATTAAAGCCCTCTAATTATTGCTGTGAGTACTACTACTGTTATTCTCCATTTATACAGAGGTTTGTTTTTTTTTAAATAGTACTTGTGCACCCTAATTTTGTGTCAGATGCACACCAGTAAATGTATTTATTCAGAGAATGATCAAAATGCATTCTGCGATATCATTGAGTTCTTTGTGTAGCTTCTGCATTTGGTTGATTGTTAACTTTGTTTTTTTATCTCCACTAATTACAATAGTGGATAGCAATTAGTGTTCTCTATGTCCCAGATAGAACTTTAAACAATTTATATACTATGTCTCATTTAATGTTGTGAATAATCTTAAAACTTGGGTGTTATTGTTATGCTCTCTATTTCAGATGTGAAGAAAATAAGGTACAAAGGGATTAGGTCAGACAAGTTGGATGTTAAAGCAGACAAGTTGGATGTTCGAATCTACTATATTGTATTGCTGATTTTTTAGTTTAACTTTTCTTTAGTAATGTGGAATTCTATTTTCTTAAGTGAGCACCGTAAAAAGTTTCTTAAAATTATAATATGCTTAAAAAGTTCATTTTCTTACACATTCAAAACATGTTCATGAGGTCCAAGAAGTCTTATTGCTATTTCTTGGTATCAGTTGGCACTCTGCCATAATACCCAGTCACAGGGTAAAATCTTTTCTGTGAAGGTCTTTCCAGTTATACTCCAAATCCTTTACAGAATAGTTCACTTCTACATAGACTAGAGACCATTCCCCCAAATATTCAAAGCCCTCTTCAAAAGATAGCTTGCTTTAAGCATTTTTGCCTTTGGAGAAAAATAGCCAATTTCTGTAATAATTTATTAGTAACAAAAATAATAATAACATACTTGCAGCTATTTCAAGGATTTGGTAGGCTAGAAATTTGTACTTGATTAGCCAACTACCATCAAAGAGAGCAGAGTATTTGTTTATTCCTCTCTATGAGTTTAGCACTGAAATCTAAATGTGTTTCATTTTGTTTTGAAATGGCATCTCTTTGCACTGCCCACACTAACCTCAAAATACTGGGATCTTCCTGCTTCAGCCTGTGGGGTAGCTGGGCCTGCAGGTGCACATCACAGCACCCGGCTTGATCTACATTTTTAATATTTAATTTCCAAATTGGCAAATGAGATTCAATGTCATAATTTCTGAAGTTATGCCTTCTCTTATTTTGCTTTAAAGGAATTTTATTCAGTTTGTTCCAGCTCCTCTAATACACTTGAGCAAATCAATCCTTAATCGTGTACTGAGCCTCAACTCTATAAATTTACTTGCTCTTCTGGCTTTGGCTGTGTGTGTTGCCCATCAGGCATTGATAGCATTAAATGGATACAGTAATATCTTCAGTCCCCTTGGGAATTCTCCTTATGCATGTTCTGCATTTTCTGTTTTTGCTTGAATTCAGTTAAAAAGTTTACACACTCAGGGAATCTAATATTTACCATGCTGTTTGTTTGTTTGTTTGTTTGAGATAAGGCTCTAAAATGCTGCCCAGGCTGACCTCAAATAATTCTTGTCTCGGCCTGCTCTGTATCTGCTACCATGCCTAGCTTTTGCCTCCTTATTGGAGAACAGCTGTATTTTAATAATTCAAGTAAATACAAAGTATAACCTGTCCAAATATTACTTTTATTGTGCTTTCTGCCCCTAGGGAAATATCACAGATACCAAATATCTGATAGATCTTAAACTTCAGTGGAATTTCCAAATTTCAACCCATGGATTTTAGGGTGATATACATTTGCAGATCATAAGAAATTGTATTATAAAAGTCTGTGAAAGAGAATAGTCTTCTGAAAGCTAACCCTGATTATTTCAGGTATATGACATTTCATGGAAGTTATCAAATTTTAAAATATTTAAAAATTTTCACTTTGAAACAATGTCAAATCACAAAAAATGTTTCAACCACAGTACAGATAACATTTTTCCTGAATTATTTGACAGTATTTTACCAACGTGATGCCCGTACTCCTAATACTTTTAACAAACTGGAACAGCTTTCTTTATAACTGAAGTACAACCTCCAGAATCAGAAAATTAGCATCAATACATCATTTCAGGCATTGAGTGTGAAACATTTCCACATTTTTTGCCATGATTTTCAGGAATTTGATGCTTCTAAAGATTATAAGTTGTTTTGTAAGATATGCCTTGTTGTTAGATTTTTCTTTAGCTTTCTAACTGTTAGATTCAGGTTGTCTATCTGTAGTAGAGAAATTATGAAAATGATTAATTTCATAGCATCATATTAGGTGGCACATGATTTGTGACATTAGCATTGATTTAATGATGAAGGTAATCACTGTAATATTGCCCTTTTCATGTTTTTTATAAGTATTTCTGGGGAACTACCTTGTGTATGTATGTACATAGGTCAGTATGGACTCGTGACTATCCATTTTATTTGTTGGGTCATAATCTACCATTCTGGAACAACAGTTATTAGTGTATAAGAAGCAACTGTAAGGTGCTATGGGGTGGAGGAGAGACAGACAGACAGAGAGCACCAGAGAGCCCAGTTTCTTGAGGGACGTCATGATAGAAGAGTGACCAAGTAGATCCCGCCATTTGGTTCAGAAGGATGGGCACACTTCTTGGTTGGGACAAAAGTGACTTCATTCAAACCAGAATGTTCTTGTTTTATCATAAACTACAGCTTAAGAGTCGGACACACTGAGTACTGGCATCCCATTGTAAAGCTCCGTATACCACTCTACTGGGTGTTTTTTCCGCCATATGCAGAAAAAACTATGCAGGAAAAACTGGCTGGGCTTATTCTCAGGCAATCAGAACTCCAGTTAGGACTCGTGATGACAGTAGTTATATCCAGCTGAATCCAAGCCTTTCTTGTCACTGTTCTTACTTTGATCTTTGAATTGTCTCAGCTATGATCAGAACAATCCTCTTCAAATTGTTGTTTTTTTAGACAAGTCCTTGGCATTGTTTGAGTACTTCTATACTTTCGTACAGTGAGACATTCCAAGATCATTTTGTATGTTTTATGCCTAATTTTTGCAATCAGCTATTTCTCCAAGGAGTTCCAGTTTCCTTTAGTTGAGAATGGTATTTAGAAACCTACTGGGAGAGAGGTGTGGCCATTGAGAGTATCATTCTGAGTCCAGAAACAGGAAGCATAGGTGAAACTTCACCTATCTATATCTTAAATTCTATGTTTACTTCTCCTTATATTTATGAAACACTGATACCTCCATTTCCAAACCAATAACAGCATTGTTCACAGAATCTGTATTTTCATATTTGTAACTATAGCACTCTTTTAAACAATAAAAAATCCATCTCCCACTGTCTTTAGTGCAGTTACTTATTGCTCTGTTTAATCAAGATCTTATTTCTACTGAACATCCCCACCCCAATTCAGATGCCCTATTTGGTGTTGTTACTCGGGCTCTGACATTTGCTATTCATGCTGCTATGCTGCCGTGCCCTTCCTGTTTATCTTCTGGATCCTGACTTACCCACAGGTTAGGATCGAATTGTTAAGGAGAAAAAAGGAAGGAAAGAAGATAGAAGGGAAGAGAAAGGAGAAAGGAAGATGAAAAAAAAAAGAATGAGCAGAATTTGAGACACTTTAGAAATAGCTTACTTGTCTACTGTATGGATTCTTCCATTATTGCATATCATATATTTAATTGAAAATTTTTTTATTGCAGAAACTAATAACAAAATAAGTCTACTTTAATTGACTAGACTTCATATATTTGACTGATATTTATTGAGTGCCTATTCTGTGGCAGTATAATAAATTTTAGTGAAAACCCAATTAACTGCAGTTCTCAATTAATCAATATATTTTACTTACTAGCTTCTCAGGGAAATTGGCCAATTTTAAGAAATCACATGCAGATTGAAGATTTATTCAAAACAGGGTCAGTCATGAAGTCAGTATAGATTTTACTCTAATTTCTATGAAATACATTATACTATATAATGTGAAATGATAGAATTATAAAGCTACAAATGATAGAATTATAAAGCTACATTCAATCACAATAGCAGCATTGCCCTGCTAACTACAGACATTTTAGAAATCTTTCCTACAAATATAGTTTTATTCAGTTAATAATAAAATTATACTCTCCAAACATCCAATTTCTAATTTATCCATTTAACAAATATTTCTAAAACATCTATATATTCCAGTGCATTTCAATAAAAGAAAAACCTATTAACACAAAGTTCTTGTTCAGATGAAGCTTAACCATCTATTAAGACAGAAAAAGACAACAAACGGGCAGCAGTTGGAACACCAAGGTATTAAAAATGTTAAAGAGAAAAATGAAGGAGAACAGAATCTCAAAAAAATGGAGGTGCAGTTAGGTTGTTTTAGATAGGTAGTTTTGTTTTTTTCTTCTCATTGGCTTATCTTTTATCCATAAATCTTATTCGCAGAATAAAAAGCATATTATTCTCATTTGTGTTTGCTGTTTTATTTTATATGTTTGTGTGAGATTCGTAGTGAATTTCTAGCTCTCTAAATAATTTAGTACAACTTTGAAGCATTTCAAACAGTCAGTTGGTGCTGGGGACATAACTCAGTAGTAGAGTGCTTGGCTAGTATGCTATAGGCCTTGGGTTTGATCCTCAGCTCTGCAAAGAAACAATGGTAACAAAAGAACATTGGAGGAGGTGGAAATGAAAGGCCAGTTGGAGGGGAAGATAGAATGGATTTTTAAATTAAGAGAGAAACTTTATTATATTTTTAATGTGCTTTCTGTACGATTTTAAAAATTATTTTTATTTTAACAAATATTTCCACTGCAGCTAAATTTTCCTTTAAACAGTATGCTAGTAGAGCTTACAAGTTCACATAAGTATGTTTCACTAACTCAAGTGCTGACTCTATTTTAGACATTTAAATTGTAGATATTGGCCCAAGAGTCTTCTATTATTTGTAAGCAAAAATTGACATTGTACTCCTTAGCTCAATAGATGTCTGTCTATTTCAATGACACCATTATAAGTGAAAAGAATTGATGTTACACATTTAAAGGAAAGTGAGAATGTGAAAGTAGTTAAATTAGGATAGCTTAGTAAACAGAAGTCTTTAGCATCCCTATGGAAAAGAATATGGGACAAAGGTTTTGATGTGTAGTTTGAACTCACTCACACTAGCTAGTTTTTGTTATGTAATTTTGAACAAACCACTGGTACTTTCTTATTTCTGGTCCTTGGTAAAAGGACATCAGTTTGTGTCAAAAGTCACTACAGTATTTAGAAGAGTCCCACAATTAAAGAAAAAACTCAATGAGAAGAAATTTACTAGGCTTAAGGATTTTGCACGTGCTTTTTTGTCCTTTTCTTTTTCCTGTCTCTCTCCATGTCTCTCTTGTCTGTCTCTGTCTCTGTTTCTCTCATGAACACACACATAATATTAAGGGAAAAATTAATTTTCAGACAAAAATAGCATTGCACACTCAACTATTAAAGTTTCTTTTCTCTGAAATAACTGTTCTGCTCTTTCAATTCTTTCAAACTTCACAATGATTCTCTAAAATTACATTTGAGGAAAAACAAGGGTGGGGTAAATAGCTATAGTGTGTTTCTCTTTTGATCTTCATTTTTTAAAGTCCACAAAAGGCACTGTATCAATAATTTAAACTATTCAAAACTGGTTTTTATGGAAAAAACCTTGATACATTTTACATTAATATTTCTCAGCTAATAACCACAATACAGTTTTGAATTAGTGTGCTAATTCTCAGAGAAAAAAGTACCAAACTATATTATTTAAACTGTTAGAAAAAATTATCCTATTTTATTAATTATAATACCTTGACTTTATATAGCATATTATTTTTCCTATGCTCATTTTTGAAGGCTTTTTATAAAATAGAGATAAAACATTTGTGTATGTGAATAAGACATACTGACTTTTTTTTGTTCGTTCGTTTTTTAGTTTTTTGATGCAGGGTTTCACTATCTGATCCAGACTGGCCTTGAACTCACTAATGTAACTTGGGCTGGCCTCAAACGCACAGGGATCTCCTGCTTCAGCCTTTGAATGCTGAGATTATAGGAATGCACCACCATGCCAAGTTCATAATGACATGTTTCAAACTCTCTCCAAGTTGAGGAATGATTATTCAAGCCATTTTTATGGTGACAAAGTTACAAGAATATTCATTGAGACCTCATCTTTGAAATCGGTCATCCAGCTGATAGGGAACCATTTTGAATGGGAAGAAGAAGCAGCCCAAACCTTGCAGACTATCTGCTATAATAGTCAGACACTAAGTAGGGTAAAAATTAATGAACAAAATGTTTTGCTGCCGTAGTATTTGTTGTAAAGCTACCTGTCCAATAAATCCATGCATACTATTTTTTTACATACATTTATATTCAAAAGTAGAAATCTATTACCCCTTACAGGGTTATTGTGAGAATGAACTGATCCCATTTACACATTTGGATTTATAATTAATAGATTATGAGCTGAGTTATGCTTTGAGTATATTGATGCATTTAATTTTCACAATTTTGTAACAGGTATTAGAAACATGTAATACAGTCATTTATGAGGGCGAATACCAGTAACTATTAGCAAAACTATATTTTAACCTCAAGCTTTTCATTTTATAAATGAGAAAACTAAGTAAATTTGCCAAAGGAGAATCATTGTTTCTCCCATCTTACAACTGAGAAAGTTGATAGTCAAGAAAACAATTAATAACTTTTCCAAAAATGCACAACTATGTGTTTCTCCTACCTAGATCAAAAATGATAATTCATAAAAACACACTTTGTAAATCTCACTGTTTAGTACAGAAGTTTAACTCTTCTTGTCATTATTCTCAAGTCTTCACTTCCTAGCCCTACATCAGAATTTTAGTCTCCTACAGTCAAAGACAATCAGGGAACAGTGCTACTAGTTATCAAGACAGGGAGAGTCTATATTTGCCATCTTCTGAAATGAGTCCTTCTCTAAACTGACAAGGTACCTCACAGTTGCCCATCCTTGGTTTTTTGTGTCAACTCAATCCTAAATGAGGAAGATGCTGGAGCAACCTGATTTTTTCTCAAATTATTACTTACTATTTTTGGGACAAATGAAGTGCAAGGGCTTCTGGGGATAACATTGAAAATATCCAAGAATCATTGTCCTGTGTCAAGCCCTACACAAACATATCCTTCAGACATAATTTCTGTAATTTTATTTGAGCTGGAACCAGAGACATTTTAGAAAATATATACAGAAGCAGAAAGAAGCACCGAAAGGAAGGCGTCTGGTTGTGCTCTTTTTCTCTTCTGCTCTCCTTTCACCAGCTCTCATTCTCTCTCTCGTAATAAGTTAGGCACTTTGAGACACATTAGCTTGGAGTGGCATTTGGTTCACTGCAATAAGGGCAGAGAGACAATCTTCAGACCTGGTGCAGACAAAACAGGGATCTTTCTTTGCTCCTCAGCGTGTACTGCCTTTCTAATTAAGTACTTAAATACCAGGGCTGGTTTCTTTATAAAATGTCACCCACAACAGTTAACATTTTTGTCTTTATGCTTCGCCTAGGGTAAAGTGATCGTCAGTGTCTGACACAGGTGTCAACGTGTGTTCAAAATCAGACTACCTGTTTGAAATTGCTGCCACTAAAATACCAATGTGCTTTGAGCAAGTTATTGCATATGCCTGTTCCTTACTCTCCTATTTGTAAAACGAGGACATTATTTCCTACTCCATACAGTTTAGAAGTACTTTAAGTGGGATAATGTAAGTGGTGTTTAGAATATTGCCAAACATGCTCCATATTTTAGTGGATATTGATTTCCCATGAGATTGTGAACATATCTTAATTTAACATTTAGAAACAAAAGTGACTTCATGTGTTCATAGAATCCTTAAATATCTATCAAGAGCTTGGGTTAATTTCTTTGAAAAATGATTCATCACGGTCTTTCTTCTTTCCTTTGTTTCATTGGTTTTTGTGAGACAAGGTTTCACTATGTATTCCCTGCTGGGTTTGAAATCACTGTGTAGCACAGGCTGGCCTTGAACTCAAGGTGATTCTCGTGTCTCAGCCTCTGGAGTGCTGGGATTACGGGCGTGTGCCACCATGCACGGCTCTCATCACACTCCTTGCATGTATCTTGTTCCTACTTTATTTCCTACATGGATCTTTAACTTCCCACCATTTATATCCCACCTTAGTTTTACCACAATAGACACACTTCTTCACCAGCTGCCTTTTCCTTTGTTTTCCTTCCCTACTCTAATGCTTTTTGTCATTTCTCTATTTATTGATAACTTCTGAATTAACAAGACTGATACCAGATCCTAAAACAGAGGAGCTATACTGTGCAGTTTTCAAAGCTTAGATAAATTTTGCCCCAAACATGAAGTTGGTGAACTAGAATATATTAAAAAAAATTATACATACACACAACACACACACACACACACACACACACACACGCAGATGTGTGCACCTCATAAAGGAAAATTGCACATGGACTTCCAGTACAGTCATAGGGGAACTTTGTCCTAGAAGAAAGAGGTGAAATGTGAAAGTCCTGGTGGGTTAATAGAAGACCATTAGCTCTGACTTGCTCCTTTTCCTAAAGAACCTTTTAATTACTGCGTTTCTAATGAGCTCACATTTGCCAGTAGTTCTCTTTTTTATTTGTCTAATAATAGTTCTTCCTAAGATGCATCCTAAAAATTACCCTTTTCCTTTTCCTTGCTCTCTTCTTTTTAAACAATTGTGAGAAAGAGAGAAAAGCAGACTGTAATTTTAAATAACTTCTTGTTTCAGTTCATGTAGTCTTAACAAAAAAAAAAAGAAAAAAAAACACCTGCCACAACCATTAGCACTGTGCCACTGTACCTTCCTGTCCCCATTCTTATGCGTGCCTTGCTGCTGGCCTGCCTTTTCTCTAGTAAGCTAATAAGTCCTCTCCATTCATTCCCTACATTCTTTACTTCTTTAACTTGTTCTAATTCCAGGTTTCCTGTAAGGACCCTCCATTTCAAAATCTTTCATTAGGCTGGCTGGTAGTACTTCAGTCTTTCTGTTTACTTTTAGTCCATAAAAGAGTAGCCTTCTTCCCAAACTCATTTGTTCAGTTTTGTCTCTTAACTTCCTTACCCTTTACAATCACTCTTTTGCAAAGGCAGTGCATTTTTTTGTTTTTTGTTTTTTGTTTTTTGTTTTCCCAAGCTCCCTAAGCTCTGTCCCTCTAAGATGCTTCTGGAAGTCTCACCTCTGGATCAAGTAGAAGAACTAAGCATTAGTACTGAACTTGCCAAATAATTAAACGATGACTGCATTTAGTAGCAGAGCAACAACTGAAAATTTAGAAATGCTGGGAAAAGTTATGATTCAGTGAAAAAATGTGATAAGAGTGATTCTGTGACCAATTACTAGGTATAAAAAGAATATTTTTATGCAAATACAAGTATATTCATTGATTGGTTCATTTCGATCATAAAGCCTCCTGATTCCATATGCTGTCAGGACCTGGAATGCTAATCACAGTCCTTACAGTGAAATGCTTCCTTTTCTAGAGTGTTCATGTGTGGAGAAAGTTACTGTTTGTTGCAGCTCTTTGCCTCCATTTTTAATGCTTCATACAATGCCATAGGAAGGCAAAAGGTCAAATAAAGCAACAAACATTTGCCTTTAAACATCAAGCTCAATACCATTGTGCTCAAGATCTTCACCCAGAGTAGTTTAGAATATTATACTAAAGATATGGATTTAAAGAGTTAAGAGTTTTCTTCTTTTCCCTCTTCCTGTTTTTTTCCATTAATAGACGAAGCCTTTAAATATGAAGAAAAGACATAGCAGTATATTGGGTAACACACAAAGGATATTGTTTATGATTCATAAGAACGCTACATATAAATAACTAAATTACAGTTCATATGTTTTTATAAATGTTTTTATAGATGTTGTTTAAAACTACCTTTCATGTTCACCTAAGCAGAGAACATACCAGTTTAGGAGGTTAAAAAAATATAATTAAATAAGTCACATAGCTATTGGGTTAAGGCAGGACTGAGGTTTAAACATACGTTTCCAAATTGGGGACCAATATTTTTCTGCATTCTTAAAAATGCACATGCTAATATAAACCCACATCAGCAAAATTTCAGAATTTTGTCATATAAATACTAGTAAATTATATACTATATTCATGGTTAGCTTATGTTTTATATATTTCACAGATATTAAGATATTTGAAAACAAATTAAATTTTTATCAAAATCTTTGGCAAAGTTTGCAGTTTCCTTTTGTGTGTTCAATTTTTTGATAAAATTTTAATATTTATATTTTATATTACAGTAGGAAAAAATGTGCACTTTGATTTTAGAGTCCAGTGAATTTTGAAATTCTGAGGCTTGGTTCTGACATCAAAGATATTCAAATAATAACCACACTGATAATGCTAATTTGATTGACTATTGCATTCCTCTTGGTTAGAAATATATAAAAGTTGTCTTCAATTGGTTTCTTCTAGAAAAACACAGCTTCCAAAGGGAACCCAGTCAGAGGTTATCACTGTGTTAGATTTTAGAGAAAAAAATAGATCTCTTACTGTAAAATTCCCATGTAATTTCACATTTTAACTGCAAAAGGTCCAAAGTCTTGTAAGAAGTAAAGGTAATGCTCCATGGAATTTAATTAAATATATCTAATTAGGGTGTCCTAGCATGATCAGTACTACGTTAAATCTGATCGTGGGATCTAGATGTTTAAAGATAAAGACTACGGGGGGGGGGGTGCGGGGAGGGAGGGAAAAAAAAAAAAAAGACTACATCTCCCTGAACTAGTTTTCAGTATCTCAGGGGTTTGCACTCAAAATGTGAAAAATACGGCCCCATAGATCTGTTTCCTACAATTAAAATGGCTCTATAGTCAAAGGAAATCATAAAATCATTTTTCTTACCATTTTCTTTTCCTTTCAAATACTTGTCCTTACTACTACTTTTTTTTTCTTAGCATTTTCTATATCTATTCTTACTTTTGAATCACATTTCACTATGATTTTCTCTACCCTGATAAGGGATATAACCTGTCTTTTTTTTTCTCTTCTAAATTTCTTTGTCTTCATCTAAGATTAACATCCATCTGGACTGTAATACAGAAAAGGGGTAGGAGACTATTCCATATACAGAAAACACAGTATTCTAGTTTATATATTTTTCTCTACAAGAAAAAGTTTTTTCTTCTTTCTGCAGTAACAGAATCTTTCAGCTATGCCTTTTCCATTCTGTTCTGTAATCCATCACTTTGCTTCTCTATACCCAACTTGCAGGTTCTACGACCCTCCTCCTCCATTACTCTCTTTGAGGTCTGAGCCTCTTTCATCCCTTCTGCTATATTTCATGCATTTCTCTCTCAAAAGCTCTTTACTTTTGTTCATAGCAGCCAATCCTCTAGCTATCCCATTGGAGGAGGGACTATAGAGGAAAAGCCCACCAAATTGTTAGCTTTCATATCCTAAATGTGAAAGTTGGCTAGGACCGAGTAGCAGGTCTGTATAGTACAAACCATAAGCACTATGAGAGCTAAAGCCTTTGAGTCGTGTCTGTGTGTATGTCTGGAGTCTGGATCTGTGTCTGAATAACCATGTGCTTTTCTCAACTTCGTTAGGATCGTTCAGTGCAATCTTTCAGGCCAAAGGCACTGAGGCTCTTAAAGAAACATTGCCAAGCCAGAGGGTTTGACTTAACTTCACAGAAAAAACTAATGGGGAAAAATTGGTTTTCAGCTATGTTGTGTTAGTAGCCACTATTCAAAAGAACTTAGGGCTGGGGATTTAGCTCACTGGCATAAGCACCTGCCTGGCAATCGTGAGGTTGTGAGTTCAATCCCTGGTACCAAAAAAAAAAAAAAAAAAGAACTTAAAAATAAAATGCTATTTCAGATAATTCTAAAAAAAAAACCTAGAAATCATATCCAAAGATGCTCTATTTTCTGGTTCAAATACTACTTTTAACATAGGTGTGTATTTAATACATGCTAATTAATAATGGAAATACAAAAAAATTGTTTTATCAGAGAATAACTTGAAAGAAAAGTTCATGCACTATAATTTTTTTCTTTAAGGTGACTTTGCCCCAATTTTAATAACTTATAAAAATAGATATTATATTCCTGAATGTGGATTAACAAATGAATTTAGTGAACACTAACTTTCCTTTGGCATGATAGTATGTACTTCTTTCTACAACATTTATAGGGCCGGGGATTTAGCTCAGTGGCTTAAGCGCCTGCCTGGCAAGCATGAGGTCATGAGTTTGATCCCCGGTACCCCCCCAAAAAAAAAAAATTACCTTCTACAACATTTATTGCTTGAATGATTTATATGATTACATTGGAACAGTGCTGATTCTTAATCTGCGGTCTTATCCCTTTCCTAAGAGGCCTTTAGAAATGTGTGTGTGTGTGTTTTGTGTATGCTTGCATGTTTCTGTGTGTGTTATGGAAGGCATTTGTTATTATCAAAGAGAATTGTGGATGCTACTGGCATTTACCAGTGAGAACCCAGATGCTAAAGGACCTGCAATGTCGAGTGCTGTATTTACAAACACAGTAGCACTGAGGTGATCTGCTTAGTGTGCTAGGTGCAGTGCACCTTACATTGATATTTGTAGGATGTCTGCTGAGTTATCTCTTGCTTACTTTATTAGCTTTTTTTTTTTTTTTTTTTTGGTACCAGGGATCGAACTCATGACCTTGCGCTTGCCAGGCAGGCGCTTATACTACGAGCTAAATCCCCAGCCCTTTATTAGCTTTTTTAAAAAAAAAAATTATTCAGTGTTTAAGTCACCATTTCCAGGTTAAGTTCATTTTGCACTTTTCTCTGCCCCATGGCAAAACTGGAGTTGGAATGACAGTAGTTTTCATAATATCCTAAAATTAACAGTTAATATGACTTCACTTTGACTCCTTCTCTTTGCTGCAGGCCAGGTCATTTTCTTGATTGAGCTGATGAGTTTTTTGTTGTTGTTGTTTAAAGTTGAAAAAAATGAGTTGCTGGACTGTCAGATCATGACTAATTTTGGTGCATTTACCATGTGCTGGCACTGTCATAGATGATCTATGATCTCATTTTTCGCATTCAGTGTATCTATTGTCTTTTTCTTAGATGAGGAAACTGAGGGACCGATTGGTTCAATCATACACTTATTGTCATGTAGCAAGTGACAGAGCCAGGGCTGGAACCATGCAGTTTGACTCCAGAGACTGTACGTTCAGCAGCTAAGGTTGCCCTAGGATAACTGAGTTAACTAATTCAACTCTAGTTGCCTAGTGTTGTGGTTTTGCTTTGTTTTGTTTTGTTTTGTTTTGTTTTGTTTTCTGTCTGCCAGGCCTTGCTTTGTTGGGTTGGTCTGTACTGAATAAATGCCTTGTCTACAGTGGCTACAGTGGCTGGCACAAAAGCTCTTTCTGTGAAGCTCTTTCTCTTGACCTGTTTATTCTGAAGTAAAAGCACCCACATTATCAGGAGGGCCCTAGGCCACCAGTCCCTAGGACAGTAGGCATAGCAGAGCACCCACTGGAATGAGTGTGGGCAAAAGTAGCCCAAGTCCTGCTGGCTGGAACCCTATCGGCAGGTTAATTGGTATGCAGGAAGAATTCAGAGAGGTGATCGCTCAGGTCACTAGGCCAAGGGTTTCAGGTAAAGAGCACAGAGTTCAGAGCCTAAGAGGAAGCCAAGACAGCATGAAGAAAATGAGGTCAGCAACGCAAGTGCTGAAATAGCAGACTGCATCAAGAAAGCAGGGGGAGGAGAATCGAGCCACAATTCAGGTTTGCAATGCAGAACAAGACAAGCCAAAGTGCAAGATGGGCAACATAAAGAACATTGCACCACACTGGGCAGAGTCCCTTCTAGAGCCCACCCGAACTCCTATGGCAAGCTTTGGTGGCCAACCTGTCTACATTTTCCAGGTCTTCTGTTATTGCTTGTTTGTTTGAGACAGGGTCTCAGTATGTAGTTCAGGCTGGCCTTGAACTCACTGTGTAGTCCAGGATGGCCTTGAACTTGCGTCTTCTCCTGTAGCTGCCTCTTCTCTAAGGTCTTGACGCCATCCGTACACTCTCTTAGCTTCCGTGTTAGGTACCTAAACTGGTGGGGCTACCCGTAGACATTTGTGGAAAGAGTGCGCTTCGCACTCTGATTTTTCATGGACTCTCTTCATATGCGCTGCCCCTGCAGATGGAGGATTAGACTGAAACTGGAAAGTTTCTTAAATAGAGAGTAAACCCAGAAAGTACTGCAGAAGAATGAGAGCTCACTCAGGGAATCTGTCACTCATTTCATCATGACAATTAGGATGGAGAAAGGGGAGAGATTGGTTAGTATATTGCTTACGAGTTTGCTTGCGCTTTAATCTTGACCTAAATCTAGATCCCACCAGATTGTGTGGCTCCATAAAGATATAATGGGACAGTGTTATATATGTTTTCTGCAGTGCAGAATACACAGTTTATTGACTTTATGGCTTTATTATTTATTTAAATTTTGTTTCTAAAGCTATTGTGGCCTATGTTTTTGGGCTATCTTAAATTTTGAATTCTAGCCTTGGTTTCAGTCTGTCCACAGTCTTCAGTTTTATCCAGTGTACCAAAAGATAATTTAATAAATTCAACCAAATTATTTTATGGGGTAAATATATTTAGGTTGGCCTGAAGAATACAGGCACTTCCAGTTTTTGCAACTACAAATAAAAACAGATTTTTAAGGTCTTAATTCTAATAATAACCAAACCTGAAAGATTCTAATTTCCAAGATGACTGTAGAAGCTGCACAACTAATATTCTGTTAGTTATTTAATACATTTCTGTTTGTGCATGCAGATCATACTGACAGTATGTTAGGCTTTTGAATGAATAGAAAATATGTATTCCTTGATCTTGAAATATGTAAACGTATGAAAATATACTGAGCCATAGGATTACTGTACCCTCTTTCCCATGGTTTAGTCTTTTTATTTTCTTCTCTTTTTTTGACAAAAAGTTTCACTATGTAGTTCAGGTTGGCCTTGAACTCACTGAAGAGCCCAGGCTGGCCTGGAACTCACAGGGATTCTGCTGCCTCGGGCTGTGCACCACTACTCCCGGCTCCATGGTTTAGTCTTACAAAATAGGAAAAGTAGGCACTCTTGGCATGACGAATCTTATCAGCTGAAGCCTCAATGAAGGGTTAAAATGCAAAGAATCTTTATCACATGATAGATGAACAAGAAGACCTAATAAGGAAGCAAGAATGCTCAAAATTCCAGCTGCCTCCTCTGTCCTTTTCCCTGATCTGCCTGTGTGCAGTGCCTCGTGGACTCTGTACTGCATTGTCAGGTATGGTAAGGGAGCAATCAATAGCTGCATTCAGGCTGGTGGTATGGGAAGTAGTGTATGGGAAAACTGAGGTTAAAACTGTAGGTGGACTCTCAGACTCATGTCAAGAAAGATTACATTCTTTCCCAACATTGAACTACAGGTGAAACTGGATTTAGCAGAGCCTTGAGGAAGGAAATAATCACAGAAACCCCAATAGACACAGGGTGGTTACAGAAGGGTGACCTCATTTCCCTGCTTTCATTATGGGGTGATGCTAAGGTAGGACGTTCCCTACAATATTAAGGGAAGTCGTTTTTTCTCTCTGGCCTTTGCTCTTCTCTATAATTGGCCCACTCACTGCTTAAGATTTAAAAAAAATGGACTTTTTTTTTCATGGTACTGGGGATTGCACCTAGGGTCTTCATAATGAACTATATCCCTGTCCTTTTTCTTTATTTTTTATTTTGACACAGTGTCTCCCAGACTGGGCTCAAAATTGCAATCCTTCTGCCTCAGCCACCCCGACCATCGGGACAACAGTCAAGGACCACCACACCTGGCCAGTTAGGCTTCTGCAAACATAAAATCATTAATTCATCTTGGCCACAAGACACTTTTTGTGCCATTCTGATGTGACATCATGGAATGATAACATGTGGTGATCAGTTTGGCTCCTCCCTTTGACATGTATTATCTGTGCCTCTCAGGGAAGAGCACTTACACCTCTGAAGCCTCAGTTTCTTCACTGTGAAACAGGATAAAAGCATGGTTAGAGGATTTAGGAAATCTAATTTAATGCCTCACACATGGAAGTTATCGGTTCTTGGGAGCTGCATTTATTATTTCTGGGTACCAAAAGGTACACTGGTTTCCTCTGGCTCTCTTAACAAATTATTAGAAACTCGGTGGCTTACAAATCCATTTATTCCTTTAGAGTTCTGGAGTCAAAAGGTCTAGAATCAAAGTGTGAGAAGGGTTTGCCTCTTCTGGAGCTTTTGAAAGGGAATCCTTTCCATGCCTTCTCTCTTAGTTTCTACAACTGCTGACGATCCTTCGGTTCCCTGCTTGTAGATGCATGATTCCAGTCTCTGCCTGTATCTTTACATCACCTTCTCCTCCATTTCTTCTTCTTTTCAGAGTGTCTTCTCCTTTTCTGTTAATTAAAGAAATCTATTTTTCAGATTTAAGGTCTACTCTAATTGAGGCTAGTTTCATCTAAAGCTGTTTAATTTTATCCTTATGCCAAATAAAGTCACATTGAGGTTTCAAGTAGACATGGGCAGAATTAGGGCCCCAACCCCAATTCATACACTGATCCTTAACCGCAGAATATGATTGCATTTGGAGACAAGGCCACCAAAAGATTCAGTTAAAATAAGACCCTGAGACTAGGTCCTAATCCAAGTTGACTTGAGTGCTTAGAAAAAGGAAAATGTAAAAAAAAAAAGAAAGAAAAAAAAAAGAAAATGTGGACACAAAGAAGGGTACCAGAGTTGAGGTGCACAGAGGGGAGACCGTGTGTCAACAGCAAAAGTAACCCTCTGCAAGCCAAGAGGTGAAGCTTCAGAGGAAACCATCCCTGCTGGCACTTTCTTCCTGGACTTCCTGCTTTCAGAACTGGCAAAAATGTCTATCGTTTAAGCCACTCTGCCTGTGGTATTTGTTACAACCAACCCTCACTAATCCAGTGCAGGTCTGTAGGTATCTCTAGGCAGCAATTAACACACCACCTCTGATCATGGTGGGGTGGGGTGTAACACACCCCACAATGGTCATGAGTTTCTGGTTGCAATAAGCTTACAGCATCAGGGACTCTCTCTTCCCCTCCACCTCAGACACTACCTAAGGCGCCAGGTGCTATCACCTTACTGGCACTGTGTTTGATTTTCTTGCTGAAATAAGTGAGATATACTGAATTTAGTCAAGTAGCCTGATAATAACACCAAAGTTAACATCACAGATGTGAAATGTGGAAGATAATTAGGATTTGGGTTTAAATTAATGATTACTAGAAATTATATACTCCACCATTGAGCTATACCTCCATCCCCTAGAAATTTTTTTAAACTAAAATCTATATTATAAGTTTATTTTCTAATGCTATTTCTTCCTTTTGCAAAATAAATATTAAAATTGATAAATTGACCATATTGGCTAAGAAAATGAAATAAATGTTCTAAGACATATACATAACATTTCACCTTATTTCAGCTTAACAGCCATTTTGATTTGTAAGTTGCTACCACTTTTACCATTCTCTGTTAGCAAGTTCTAAAAGTTATTCTTCATGAACATAAAACTGGATCTTTTTTACTTATGGGATTCAAAACATTACAAAGTGTTACCTTTTTAAAACTAGTTTATGATTGTCACAGCTGTTATTTCAGTTCATTGTTTCATTGCTTTTGTAAAGAGCACTGGGGTTTTTATGAAGGAGCTGGACTTATAGTGTATTTTTAATCACCATTTCTGTTATCTCTATCATTAAAAACAGCACTTCTGTAAGGCTATGTTGGCATTCAAATAATCTGTGCAAGCAATTACAAATTATTAACAATGATATTGGCAAACTTTAAGACATAAAGCAAGAAAAATTGAGTTAAGGTTCGTATATAGTTTTCTCAACCTTTTCTCTGACAAGTATAATTTGAAACATATTTATTGTTGAGCTATTCATCTGATACATTTCTTGCAGCTGGTGTACCTAGAGATTTTTAGAGTATGCATCAACCAGTACGCTGTGGGTGGACCTCACATTGTATTCTCTTAACAATAGTTGACAGCAGGTAACATTCCTTTTCCTCTGTGTCTGCTTTGACCTTTTTCAAGGTCAAACTAATGAATTTGTAATCCACCAACTTCTTTTTAGAAAATATATGAGTTTCTCATAGTTACTGTAATGCTCTGATCCCTTGACTGTGTTAACAGCAGTAGGTGAGTTATTGGGAAAAGCAAAAAAGACAGAGACTAGTGATAATTTAGTTTGTATGTACAATGTGTGAGCACTGGAACAATATTGCATAGCATCTCAATTCAAGTATTTGAACAGATTATGTTGGTCTATAAGACTATAAGTGTTACTCTCTTTTGACACTGTCTCTCAAACTCTTAGCAAAGTATGATCCACCAGGATGTTATCAATAACTGTCTTCAATGGATAAGTTAATGAGTGAACAAACTTCAAGGTATATAATCATTCTTCTTTGGTAAAAATATATTAGTTGTTTCATCAACAGTGATAAGTGAAATTTAATGTCTTTTGACAAAATACAAAACAGTAACAACAACAAAAAACTGAAAACATAGTTCATGTTGCCTCATGCTGAAGCAAAGTATTATACAGATGCAGGTGGAAGGGACCACATACACAAATCTGTGAAATAAGTAACCATAATTATTATTATGAAGCAGTTCAAAGTAAATATAAGTGCAATATTTCTGCTGTAACAAAATAAAAAGATGTAGAACATTTGAAATCCAACCCAGGATGTCTCCAGAAGAGGTGCAAAATCATGGTATTTATGGTGAAAGTTATTGAGGGAAGTAATTTTGAGTCATATTTTGAAGCAAGTGAGTGTTCTCATTTGCTATAGAGAAGTTCAAAATTGATTCATTAGAAAGTCAGTATAGGATCTTAACCCAATGGAATTAAGGGAAAAATTATGTGGGAATTTTTTTAATGAAACTTACATAACATGGAAACATTTAAACAGGAAAATCCAACAGTCAGGTACCAATGTTCTGAGAATGTATTAAGTGTAATACACTGGTTCATTTCTATAAATAATACCCCTGGGCCTTAGGAGGAGGGAAGCCCACTCAGATAATAGCTTCCTAAAGTTAAATTATTGTGCTTGCCTACACAAGCCTACTTAAGAATTGTTCAAAACATAACCACCTGTGAGTGAGATGTTGAGGAAGTAGTAATAAATAAACTACTTTACTGCACCTCAGGGAAATACACTCATAATTTTACCTCCTGAATCATGGGAGGGTAATCGTGATACCTTGGTTCCCTGTGAAATCACAGGTTTTGCCTTCCACATTAGATGAAGTACAGAATGAAATCGATCAATAATACTAAGTAAAGAAAAAACAACAAAACAGAACTTTTTCCTCAATTGTTTGAATCGTTAAGGTAAGAGGGGCTTTATAAAGACTGCGTTTTCTAGATCAGTGGTTCTCATCTTGTTTGAGGCACTAAGCACTATATGTTGACTAAATACATAGCATGTTTTGTACTTACTTCTTTGAATTAGTGTAGGTGTTATTATAGTTAGCATGTTAAAGTTCATCCACAAATCTTTCTAACCTCAAGTATAATAAAAAGTGCCTGCTCTGTAGAAAGGAGAGCAATTCTCAGAAAAAGAAAGTGAGTTAAAGCACACAAAATATGTCAAGTGATATTTGTTACAGTGTGCTCTGGGGTGGGTCATTGTATGTTCTTACCAAAAGCGGAATTGTTCAACAGTGATTTGCAGTAGAATTTGTTTCCCTAACTGGGCAAGGTTAGGGCCCACCAAGCTGGACAATTGCTTGAATCTGTGCTGAAAGTCACGACTTCATAGGATCATGGGATGAAAGGGCATCTTGGAAGATTTGACATCTCTGTCTTTGAGACTGACATTCATTGGGGTGACCAGAACCATGGTGAGACGGTCGCCATCAGTCATTAAGGGAGGCTATCATTTCACTCACATTAGATGAAGTACAGAATAAAACCCAGCCAATGCTGTAAACGTAGCCATGTATCATGTATTGCAAGAACCAGGGTTTATGGCCCGGGAGAGGAGATATCAACAATGGAGATGGCTTGATTTAAATTGTTTATCGTTCACATGTGTAACTTAAATGTAAGTTATTTTCTTTTTCCTTAAAATAAGTCTACATAGGACTAGGAAGTTTAACTGCCAGAAATTAAATGAGAAAGAAACAATAATCTAGCTCCTCTCATATCAGACTTAAGTTCCAACAGAATCGAAGGGGAAAATATGAAAATTATGAAACACAAAGAAAACAAAAAGGATGGAAAAATTCACATATCATCAAATGACTAGTTCAGATTAATCATTGGGTTTAGAACAGAGAGCACAATTAATAGTGGATTATCACCGAGAATGCTTGAAATGAGGCATTGCAGGAGGTAGTTCTGTTTGATTATTTAATTTTGGTCAAGTCAGATAATTTTGAGAAAATCGGTACTGCAAGAAAGTACTAACATGTTAGGTATAACAGTCAGGTTAATAATAACTGCAAATAGGAATCTATACTTAGAAGAACAAAAAAGACAAATTTTGGTTTTTAAAATGGTTGCTGTGGAATCAAAGAGCTTTGACATAGATGAATGGTAAGACAGTTAAATAGAAAAATAAGTACAGAAAAACTTAGAATCAAAGTGAGAACTAGATTTTTGTAGAAATCTTTGATTACCATAAATAATTTTTAAATGGTAGTAGTTGGAAGATGAAACTAGTTACTCATTAGATCGGTCAGTTACTTCTATGCAATATGAACCACTTTATACCTACATTTGCATACCAGTAGGTGCATAATGACATAGGTCTTTGAGATGTTTACCAATCCTACCACTTCTTTTGAAAATTAATCCTATCATAACGGTGGGTAATTGCTCCCACATTTGAACTATATAATCCTTTCTTGTCATCATGGTAGTTTGCAATAGACACAGCGGAGAGATACCTGCCCCAGAATAAATGTATCTAATTTTCTTACCCTAGAGAATTTGGAATTGGAGCACAGATAGTTGAAGTGTTTGACAAAACAAAGGGCTGTAAAGCCAGGGCAGGGTCCTGTTTGGGTACGGGTATATATGGAAGCAGAAAGAGAAGAGGAAAAGTGAAAAACACCCAGAAAGAGGCTGAACAAGAGGCAAGAGCAAGAATGGGAAAGACTGAGAGCAAGCAGAAAGGGACGGATGCTCGTGGAGAGATAACCCACATAAAATGTTCTTAAGCCTCGACTATGGTCCCACATGCATTTAACTTGAGTTTCTAATGCTGGTTTCTTTGCATTTTCCCTACAGTTTTGTTTTTCCTGTTTTATTTTGTACCATAAATCAAATCCAGGGCGTTGCTGTACCATCAGGGTACACCTGCAGCCCTCTCTATGATATTTATTAAACCTTGAGTGCACTTAACTATCCAATTATGAGTTAAATTCGGGGCATGAAGCAAAATGAAGGTTCTGCAGAAGTAGAGAGACAGCAAAATATTAGGCAAAATTATTACTTTTGTCTTAGATTTCTCTATTTGTTAATTTACTAAAACAAAATACTTAACATTTATTAAAGTTACTTTATCTTAACATGTAATAATGAGATAATGTACCTCATTATTTATGGCATTTCTAACTCATATGTTAGTACACCAGAATATGATTTCCAAATATGTAGTCCTGGATTTTGCTTAATCATAACCTTAAGATTTTGAGATATTCAGCCAAAATCAGTCTAGAAAGTTCTTATTCTATTGAATTTATTTTTGCCTAAGAAATAAGATTTGACATAATTTCTACTTCCTGGACAAATAAATAAGTTAGAACAAAAACTGTAATGGGAAACCATCTTCTGTCTAAAACTATAAAAATTGTACATAAATTCCAGAAATAATGAGCATTCAGTGAAATGAGTTCATCCCATCCTTTGCTGCTTGGATTATAATGGTAACTATACCAATCCTCATTACTTATTCAACAAATAATTATTGAGTGTATTTTAGGTGTGAGATGCTCTCTTTAGGCACTAATATTCAACAGTAAACAAAATAGACAAATTCTCTGCCTGAATGGAACTTTATTTTCCAGAATATTTAAAAGATTTTAAATATTTAAAAGGCTATCCTTATTCTTTTAAACTAATGTTATATATATACAGCTATTATATATTACATATATATTATATTATATATATAGCTATTGTATAAAACTATATTTCACTCAGTGGAATACTATAAAGTATTAAGCATGACACTCATGTAGTATTAGGTAAAAAAAAGAAGTTTTTTTTAAAGGAATGATTTTAGCAATTTCTCAGCCTTAAGAAAAACACATAAGGATCTCAGGGCATAACTCAGCGTGAAAGCACGTGTTTAGTGCGCTTGTGACTCTAGGTTCAATCTCCGGAACGTACACGTGGGAGGACACACCACCACCAGAAAGAGATGTGTAAATATTCATAATATCCGAAGTGACACATATTAAAATGATGGTAATTCTTCTCATGCAGTGGGATTATAGGTAATTTCTATTTTCCTTTTTATTTTTAGTTAGAATTTGTATGCCTCCATATTTCTAAATTTTCTACCGCAGACCTGTATTAATTTGGTATCTTTTGTCTCAAGTCTAAGATGCATGGTGTTTCATATTTTCATAAAATTGAGAATTAGAAGCTCAATGAGGGCAGGACCAATCCTGTCTTGAGAATTTAGGTGAACTGATCAAAAGAAAATTTCCATGTTTAATTAACTGAGTATACAATGGTATCTCCGTTCATGAACGCTTTTGTTTGGAAACAGTTTGATTCACAAACAGAGGCTATGGTAAAATTTTCTCTTAGTTCATAAACTCTGCACAGGGTGACAACACAAACCTGGCCATCGTTTGCAGAATTGTGGAATGAATTAAGTTCGTGGACTGAGATATCGCTGTACTGCAGTGCAGTTGTCACTGTGCATGCTTGATACCGCAGTGCCTATTCGCTGATTAATGCTTTTCCATTTGAGTTATTTGTATTAAATATGCACGAATTATAATTTCAATTTGCTTTTGTGTGAGGCCCTTATAATATCCTTTGAAAAGGTAAGCACAGTATATATGAAAATTAATTCAGTTAAAAGCAGGTCCTGAACAAATGCTTAAGAGGGATTCTCACACCGGCATGAAGAGCTATCTCTTCAGAGTTCCTACTGTATGCACTTTAATTAAGGAAAAACAAACAAAGCTATAGAAAAACTGCAGGTAATATGATATGAGCCATTTAATGGGAAATTAAGCTATTAGTTCAAAAGGTATTAAGTAACATTTCAAGTTTTGGAGTACTTACAGTGAGCATGTGTTGATTTCACCCTTAGGGGCATCTAGACTTCCTACTCCGGGTAAGATGGGACCTGCTTTCCCCAAACCATTTTTTCACTGTATGTAATCTAAACAAGTTGCACACTACACACCAAACTTAGAGCTGTTCAGTACAGTAGAAGCTATTTCACTTAAATTCAAATTACTTAGAATTTTCTCATTTGCATTAGGTACATTTCAACTGATCAATAGCTATCCATGATTAGTAGCCACCATAGATCACTTCCATCATCATGGAAAGATCTCTAAGTGTTTCATTGACTCAGTAGAACTCATGTGACTGGCCATAGTGCATTCAATTCCATTCCAGATGATAAGATGCAGACCCAAGACTTTTGTTAAGTGTTGAGGGAGAGAAGTTTTATGACTCTCCTGAAATAAAAGAGAGGAGAGGAGACAGGAGCTAGTATAGTCTCCATGAAAAGCAACTCAGCTGAGAACAATCTGCATGGAAGACAAAGTATGTACGTTCTGGGAGAAACCAGGCTGTGATCATGTTTTGGTTTCTTCATTTTTTGTTTGTTTGTTTTTAGTGTTTTAGCCAACAATACCTAAAGGCTATAGATTTTTAATTATGAAAGCCCAGGTCTTCTCACATTGTGCAGAATTTCAGTCCGTTTGGTTCTCATGTGCGACAGAAGGAGTACTGACTCACATAAAGAATTTAAGAGGGAAGACCCACCTAAGAAGCAGTGTGGTCATCTCTCACTCCACACTGGTGCACAAAAGTGGCTGCCAGGTTTTCAGTCAAACTGTGCTTGCAATTCAGAGGTAAGAATGACTATATTGATAAATGTGTAACTTTTTTAGCAAAAAGAAAAAGCTTAAATTTGATGCAGATTATTTTTTTTTAAAGCTGCTGTAAAATCAGCGGGATTCATGTAACTGATAGTACCTTTAACTCTGTTAGTAAGGCATATTTTTTATTACTTATACAACTTGGGGTGGATGAGAAATTTTTCCCCAACCTCTCCAGAGTCCTAAGTTCTCCACATTTGCTTCACTGATCCACAGATGTTGCCATAATCTTTTTTTGTGCTGCTTGAAGTAGCCCATAGTTAATTTTGGGGTAGCCTGCTTCTGTCTAATAGCTGCAGTAATATTTTTACATGGAGTAGTACTCTTTGTAATGACATCAAATGAAATTTGACCATCACTAAAATTTAGAAATATCACATTTAAACTTTATTTTCTCCTTGTTTCTCATCCCTAATTCAGTGTCTGCTATGAACTACATTGATGGTTAAAGAATTCAAGAAAAAAAAAAGAATTCAAGTAAAAATGTGAAGAAAATACAAAGACTCAGCTTGTTAATATGAAGTAAAGAATGCTTTAATTTCAGTGCAGAGCTTTTCTGCTACTTTTCTTTTACTTACTTATTGTGTGTTTTGCTTTTTTGGTTTTTTGGAGATAGGATCTTGCTGTGTAGTTCAGGCTGGCCTTTATCTCACAGTATAACCCAGGCTGGCCCGGAATTTGCAATGATCCCCTACCTCAGCCTCCAGAGTGCTGGGATTATAGGCATGCACCACCATGCCTAGCTTCAGCTACTTTTAAGAGGCATCTACAATACAGTAGGAAATCATTTGTACTCTAATTTAAGCCAATTTTTCCTCCTTCACTCTAATAGTTTCAGCAGCCATTTACATAGGCTTTCATTATATTTTCATAATACAATGTGGTCAACAAAAATGAGAATGTCAAAGAAAGAAATTTGTTTCCAAACAGGGCAGGGGGCAGGCTGGGGTGCCTGGACATGTTGTCTAACATGGTTCATAAAGCTGTCTTTACTCTCATCTAACATTCCTTGCATATGCAGTGGCAGGTAGAACGCAGGCCCCTAGTAGACAGGTTCCCTAAGGAATCAGTGGGAGATGCCCCGAAACACTTGGAGCCAACATGCTGACAAGGATCAGGAAAAAAAGACAAACCTCACTACCACTGGGGCCGTATACAAAGAACCATCACATTCCAGACTTAGGGAATGATATATGATGCACCTGGAAAAGTGCGCTCAGTTTGTATAAACTCAATTCCAGAAATATGTGGAAGATTGGAGAGAGTTAAGAGAAAATTTTAAAAGTGATGAAGTGACTGGGGAGGTGAGGTTGGGGACAGGGCTTGGAAGGGAAGATTAAAGCAACCAACTAAGTAACTTTTAAGATTTGATGTGATAAGAGCCAGCAGCTATTTAAAAATAGTACATATCATAGAGACAGAAATTATTTGGAATAGTAAAAGATGACGGAAAAGGAAGCTTGAGAAGGTGAACTTTCTAGTTTGGGGGAGGGAAGATGAAAAACTGAAAAAGCAAAGATAACTTTTGGAATATTCTTGAATACTAGAAAGTTTTAAATCATGGCAAATTTACTGTTAAGCACAAAGACCGTCATGGGATTGGAAGAAAACGATGTTAAGGAATGGGTGGTGGGAAATACTGGAGACATTCTTCCCCGCTTACTATTTCCATAAATCTATTGCAATATGAAATCCTAATTTATGTTGAACCTTGCCGTACAGCGAGGTTTAAACCAAACTTTAAGGAACCCATTATTACACAGTTTGCCCTGGGATCTCCAACTATTACAGGGGAGAAAACTGTTTTTAATCTGCAGTTTTTCAAAAACAATTCAATTAAAAATAATAAAAAATCTGAAATCCTGCCCATAAGGGTTAATAACTACAGAGGTGTCCAACAGATATTCAATCACAAAAATTCAAGTGCTGTTTTCATTAAGCCTCTGGTGTCTTTTTTTTTCCCACAGCTAAACCAAGATAATTGTTTGGGGGCTAATTTCTGAGGCTATTTAATACCACCTCCTGCTAGACTTCTCAGCGAGAGGAAGCATCCAAAGTAATAGCAAAATACTCCTGCTCATTTTACAGCTCAAATTCATACTTTTCTTTCCAAAATAGTGCCTGCTGTTTGAGTGTGGCAACTGCCATGCCAACTATATTGGGGAAGATTGGATTAGGAGGTAAAGCTGACTGTGCAGTAAGGTCCGTACACTCCAGCAGGATTTTTATGTAAATTCCATCACAGTCCATACTTTTGCAGATAATGAAATGGATACAACACACTTCAAGGTTTCTATGTCAGCAAAATAATGAACAAGACAGCCCATAAAATGCTTTAATACATTTTTGACATTTGGCCATTCATATAAATGGGCTTTGTATTTCTTCTACTTTCACACAGGTTTTTTTTTTAAAAATGCTACATTCTAACAGCTCATAGTTCTGCAGGTTATTTCCAAGGTGTGAACATGAACTACAAAGGGTCATCGTACTTTAAATTTCAGTAAGTGGCAAATTTTGCATTATGTTTCCTTAAGAAAACATGGATAATCTTTTCCTCAAAACCACCATTCTTTCCGATTGAAAAAAGCGTCTCACATACCTAGAGGACTAATGGCAATGCCAGAGGGGTTTGCTTTTGTAATCAACTAACCACAAAATTAAAATTATGTAGATTGATCTATAATTATTCTTTTATGTAATTTGTGATGACATGTAAGGGTAAAAGTATGTTTTTAAAAGACTGGCCCCTAGGGACAATATGTTTTCAGGTTTCCAAATGGATCTTTCTCAGCAATCGTCAATGACTATAACAGAAGCAGTCAGGGAAAATATGCCGCAGCGCGATGTTTAAAATGTATTCTTTTCCTTCTGCTATTGTCATTTCAGTTCCATATATTGTCTCGTGCCTGAAGGTGAAATTACCATTAATGTCAATGGAGAATCCAGGCACCAAGCAAAGGAAACCCAAGACTTTGGCAACAGTGACACAATTCTCCAAGCGAAGCACGAATGTGAATGAAGTATGAATTTCAAATAGAAAGTATTCGGGTGATCCATTATCCCATTAGTGTAGTGGAACTTTTCAGGGATGTATGCTCATCTTTATTCTGAAATGACTAACACACATGTTATATTCCCCTTGGTATGTTTAATAATTTTAGTCAAAATAGGAAGCCTATTGACATTTCACCTCATTGCCAAATCAAACAAGATTAGTCATAGGAGCTGCGTCTCCCTGATAGATGGATTCTGATGGTGAAATGTCAAAGCATGATGCATGGCTTTTGACTTGTAGCTGGCCTTTTGGGAGCAATGTTGCGACCCTCTCCAAGGTGGAGTCCAGTCTCAGGTTCCTGTGAACATTCACAGAAAGTCATATAAAACAGGCTTATAACTAACGCTCTGGAATGCTCCTTTCTCCTGGAATTCTCCACTGCACTCAAAGTGTTCTAGACATTTCTGGCTTTTGTTTTGGGAAGACCTGGTGACTTGAGAGATACCAAGAAGAGAAAACAGAGGCAATGTGGCCAACCAGTGCAGTGGGGCACAGGATTCCACTTACTAATATGACAGTGAGTCCTTCTTCCAGCTTGTGCTGACTGTGTTCCATGTGGGGTCCTAAGGAGGCCTCCTAACAGTGCTGTGGGTAGATGCCTCTTCATCCGTTTGTTGATGAGAAAACTGAGAATCAAACATGTCAGGCGCTGCTTTTTGAATATTGAATTCTGTATAATGGAAATGAACCAATGTCTAGCTTTTTTTCTCTTTTAAAATTTTTTTTTGAGAGGTGGCAACGAAGATGGCGGACTGGTAGGTAGCAGGAGAGAGACCCTCTCTGAGAGAGACAGCTCAAATACCAGAATAAAACACCCCGGAGAGACCCAAACAGAGAGAGATAGACTCTCACAACCCAGAAAGTAACTAAAGTGTGAAAACCCGCTCGAATATGAGGTCCTGGGGCTACTATTAGTGAAGATAAGATCAGCGAGCACGGCACCCTCCTCGAGCCCCCTGAACCCCACCCGACCTGAACAAGCGATCCACGCTGAAGCGACTGGCTTGAGCCGCCGGAGCGCGGAGCTGAACAGCCCGGCGTGCAGCTCGCCGGGACCGGCTCTGCACACGACCCACCCAGAGGCACCGTGAATTCCCACCTCAGCCGCGCTGAAGTCGGAGGTCAGGCAGTCCAGCAGTTCTCGGGGACACGGTGAGTGATGGGAATAAGACCCTCCCACGGGAAAGGGGAAACCGACTGGATGATATGTTGGATTTGGGCGGGACAGCCCTAACTCCATAAGGAAGTGGCTTCAGCTGGTTATTCCCCTCGCCAAACGGATTGGTGGAATCTGCTTGAACTAGGCCACACCCCTGGCAGGGACCCAGTTACTTCCCTGAGATCAGTGCACACTGATGCAGTGAAGGCCTGCAAAGGTTGACTGGCCCAGAAGGGAGGAGCTAGTGCACACTGCCCCTGTGTGAACTCTAATCTCTGATAACCTATTGAAGAGGGCTACAGCTCCTAGCCTGTGCCCTCTAGAAGAGCCTTAAACAATAAGAAAAGGGTCTGGGAATTACACTGTACACTTGTATGGAAGGAACCAAAAACATGACGAAAGGGAGAAATAAGAAAACACTCCCAGCCCCCAACCCTGAGAACATCGATCCAGGAGAGGCAAATACAAAAGAGACTGAGGGCAGCAAAAATGCAACATCAAACACAGCATTAGCAGACATAAAGAGATATCTTCAGGAACTCGTAAGCGGGACCAAAACTGAAATATTAATTCAAATTAAACAAGAGATAGGTAGATTAATAAAAGAAGGACTGGGCACCTCTCAAGAAGACACAGAAGAATGGAGGAACACAAATGGAGAGAAAAATTTATTGAAGAATTCAAAAAAAAACCTAGAATAGGGCCAGGGATTTAGCTCAGTGGGTTAAGTGCCTGCTTGGCAAGCACGAGATCATGAGTTCGATGCCCGGTACCAAAAAAAAACAAAAAAAACCCTAGAATTTATGAAACAGATTCAAAGAGATTATCAGGAAACTAAAGTCTCAATAGAAAGCTGGCAAAACTGCTTGAAAGAAACCAAAGATAGACTATCAAAACTTGAACACAGGTTTGCAATGTGGGGTCATGAAAGGGAAGATCTCTTAAAAATAACAAGGGAGCAGGCAGTAAAGATACAAAGACTGGAAGATGACAAGAGGATCTATAACTTAAGAATAAAGTATGTGAATGAAGAAGCAGGAATCAAACCAGAGGAATTACAAAGATTATTCACAGAAATTATTAAAGAAAATTTTCC